>JAWQFJ010025636.1:0-37500 GCA_034096865.1 Theodoxus fluviatilis | reverse complement strand
AAGAGTCAACAATTCACTCAGGCATGGCGGAGCACATCCACTCAGACACATGTATATGAGGCTAGGACTCTTCAAGTCTACACTGAGAATGATAGGCAGCCAAAGAAAGTCTTTCAGCACTGGGGATATGTGTAATATACAGTTGTGATAACTAGTAATGGTGCGTCCTGACTCAGTCTTCCAACATCCAAGAAAGACACTAAGAAGGATGCTCACCTCCCAACAATCTGTTAAAGCAGTTGGGGGCGTTGCATGAATGAGTATCGGGACCGCGGTACGCTCGACGATCTCCGATCTCCGAAGGCGGGAAAATCTTCACGGGCAAGCACAGCCCTGGTCCCAAGGCACCATTCTACAAAAATCATGAAAACTAGAGCAGACAGTGGGGAAGGGCGGGAAAATTCAACAAGCGAAGGCATGGTGTGCGACTTGGGAATGGCCTAGTCTATCGCGCGCGCGCGCACGCGTGTGTGTGTATGTGTGTGTGTGTGTTTGTGCGTCTGTATGTGTGTCTGTCTGTGTGTGTCTGTCTGTCTGTGAGTGTGAGTGTATGTGTGTGTGTGACTGTGTGTCTCTGTGTGTGTGTGTGTCTGTGAGTGTGAGTGTCGGTCTGTCTGTGTATGTCTGTGTGCTGCGCGTGTGTGTGTGTGTGTTTCTATCTTTGAGTGTGAGTGTGTGTACGTGTGTGTATGTCTGTGTGTCTGTCTGCGTTTCTGCCTGTCTGCCTGTCTACCTGCCTCTGTGTGTGTGTGTGTGTGTGTGTGTGTGTGTGTGTGTGTGTGTGTGTGTGTGTGTGTGTGTCTGTCTGTCTGTCTGTCTTTGAGTGTGTGTACGTGTGTGTGTCTGTCTGTGTGTCTGTCTACGTGTCTGTCTGTCTGTCTGTCTACCTGCCTCTGTGTGTGAGTGTGTGTGTGTGTGTGTGTGTGTGTGTGTGTGTGTGTGTGTGTCTGTGTGTGTGTGTGTGTGTGTGTGTGTGTGTGTGTGTGTGTCTCCACCCTACCTGAATTGGGTCAGGCTGAGGTTCTCCTCGTCCTCGTCCTGCGCCCTGAAGACCAAGCAGACACGCGTCATGGCGTGGGACTTTCTCTGTGCAATTGTTTCACAACAGTCCGTTTGAATTTTATTGATAATTTCGAAATAATGATTTCATGGGAGTGCCAATGTGCACTTAAGCAAGATCCAACTCGTGTGTAAAGAATTGTTTTCTTGAGACAAAACTGCAACTGGCCTAATGCATTTCGAACGGAGCCTTCTAGAATTCTTGATGAAATTATTTACTCGTCTTACTTTCATTCCCTCTCGCTATTTGACGCTTCACTTTTTCTCTCTGTCTCCCTCCATTTCTTTCTCTCTTCGTCTGTCTCTCTGTGCGTGTGTGTGTGTGTGTGTGTGTGTGTGTGTTTGTGCGTCTGTGTGTGTGTGTGTCTGTCTGTGTGTGTCTGTCTGTGAGTGTATGTGTGTGTGACTGTGTGTGTGTGTGTGTGTGTCTGTCTGTGAGTGTGAGTGTCTGTCTGTCTGTGTGTGTCTGTCTGTGTGTCTGTCTGCGTGTGTGTGTATGTGTGTGTGTGTGTATTTGTGTGTCTATCTTTGAGTGTGAGTGTGTGTACGTGTGTGTATCTGTCTGTGTGTCTGTGTGTCTGTCTGCATGTCTGTCTACCTGCTCTGTGTGTGTGTGCGTGCGTGTGTGTGTGTGTGTGTGTGTGTGCGTGTGTGTCTGTCTGTCTGTCTTTGAGTGTGAGTGTGTGTACGTGTGTGTGTCTGTCTGTGTGTCTGTCTGCGTGTCTGTCTGTCTGTCTGTCTACCTGCCTCTGTGTGTGTGTGTGTGTGTGTGTGTGTGTGTGTGTGTGTCTGTCTCCACCCTACCTGAATTGGGTCAGGCTGAGGTTCTCCTCGTCCTCGTCCTGCGCCCTGAAGACCAAGCAGACACGCGTCATGGCGTGAGACTTTCTCTGTGCAATTGTTTCGCAACAGTCCGTTTGAATTTTATTGATAATTTCGAAATAATGATTTCATGGGAGTGCCAATGTGCACTTAAGCAAGATCCAACTCGTGTGTAAAGAATTGTTTTCTTGAGACAAAACTGCAACAGGCCTAATGCATTTCGAACGGAGCCTTCTAGAATTCTTGATGAAATTATTTACTCGTCTTACTTTCATTCCCTCTCGCTCTTTGACGATACCTGTCCTCTGCCTCTTCCGCGACCTTGATCTCGACCTCGTCCTATCTGCGGTTGAGCCCCGGGCGCGGGAGGGCGATGACGGGGGACGTAGCGTGCGACACCTGGTGGATGGCACCGGTAGCAGGGGCTCCCCGTCTTCTCCATCCAGCCATGGCCTCTGGTAGACACAGGAAAGGTAGCGGGGATAGTCAGGAGTTCTCACCCCTTGATGGGGTTCAAACCACATGGCCTCTGATAGACACAGGAAAGGTAGCGGGGCTAGTTTTTACGTCAGGAGTTCTCACCCCTTGATGGGGTTCAAACCACATGGCCTCTGATAGACACAGGAAAGGTAGCGGGGCTAGTTTTTACGTCAGGATTTCTCTCCCCTTGATGGGGTTCAAACTATATGGCCTCTGGTAGACACAGGAAAGGTAGCGGGGCTAGTTTTTACGTCAGGATTTCTCTCCCCTTGATGGGGTTCAAACCACATGGCCTCTGGTAGACACAGGAAAGGTAGCGGGGCTAGTTTTTACGTCAGGATTTCTCACCCCTTGATGGGGTTCAAACCACACTTTTCTACACCCGGGTCATTGGTTACTCCCGTCATTTATTTCATCGCCATCTCAACACCCAGGGGAGCAAGCAACGAGAGACAGGTTTCCCAGACTAGGGATGTGCAGTCGAAAGCAAACCAAAGAGTGTTTCATGTATCATTTTGAGGTGATCGCTGTAACCATGCGGGAGTCGGTATCACAACTGGGACGAAAATGCGCACAGCGTCGGGTTTTGGAAATGGATTTAATTCAAGAATTGACTGGTTCGTTGCGTATGAATATAGCGGTCACTTAAAAAGGGACCGGTAATGCCTTTTGAATTGCTTTGGACTGCATTTCCATAATCTTGAGAAACTCGCCGCGGGCTGCGAATGAAGATCGACTTTCACAGTTTTTTCAGCTCAGCTCTCCCAGGCACCAGATGTGCGCTAAGCACATTGATCAAACTGCAACTGTGTGATCCAGCAGCTTCCAATGTTCCACCCACTTGTCGCAAGCTATGGTTTTCTTTGAGATCGTTTTGGAACTAACGCAGAGAGAATAGTGTGTGCGTGCGTGCGTGCGTGCGTGCGTGTGTGTGTGTGTGTGCGCGTGTGTGTGTGCGTGTGTGTGTGTGTGTGCGTGTGTGTGTGGGTGTGTGGGCGTGTGTGTGTGTGTGTGCGTGCGTGCGTGCGTGCGTGCGTGTGTGTGTGTGTGTGTTTAATGTCCGTTTGGAACACAGACACGGGAAGATTTCGTAGAGGCTCAGTCCACTCCAGTGCAGTGGAACTTGCGTCATGAGCGACACGAGTTGGGTGATGATTAGGCAAGATGGAAACGAGTTGGGTGATGATTAGGCAAGATTGAATCCAAGCAGACAAATGAGGATGTTATGACTATCTGCCAGAACTCAGACGGAACCCTTAGCTAGTAGATACAACTAGCTAATTATCGAGAGAGCGTTAATTTTATGCGTTTACAATATACGTAGATCGTTCGTAGTTTGGATGTTACCGTAAATCTAATGTGACCTGACGAGAGTGATCTTGCTTGGTATATTTTGTATGGAAACGATCATGACATAATCTCTAACTTTTATATGATTTTTCGGTAATCTGAAAACCATATACTTCTTGTTTCCTGAATAAGTTATCACAACAGTTCCGATTTTCTCTTAACTTTGGCGTCAACTTCATTGGCACCAACCCCACTCTCTTAGCGACAAGTCCTCCAGGTCCGTGCTTCCTCGTTCACAAAGGTGTTGAAGATGCATGTGATTTCTTAACTAACCGTCAGTCACCAGATCTGGCTCCATGTTGTCATGGACACGCATGTAAACAAACCTACCCATCGCTTTGTCGCATGCTAGGATGTGTATGATTATCAACTCTCAGTTCAGAGTAGGTCGTCTATTTAGTCCGTGCCTCAGCAGAGCGATTTGGGCCTTGGAGGGTGTATAGCCCGTGGCAGGTCTGCATCGTGTGCATGGTTTACCACCTGTGTGAAGCATTAACACTCTGACTGCTGTTCACCTCCCCTTGCCCCGTGAAGATGTGTGGTAGAGCAAAAAGCTCCTTCTGCTACTTTTTTTTAAACAAGAAAAACCAATTTTCAATATTAATTATGTTGAATTCTTTATCACTGCAGCATGAGCGGATGCATTGTGTTTAAGTATAAGTATGATTTTTTCCCCATTTGGTTCCCAGCTGAGCCTGACAGGTTAAAAAAAAAACAACCCAGACATTTGTAGTTTTGCCAAATATTCAGTTCTGGACATTTTCTCTTTTCTTTTTTTTGGGGTGGGGTGGAGGTGGGGGTGGGGGTGGGGGTGGGGGTGGGGGAGGGGGTGGGGGTGGGGGAGGGGTCGGGGGTGGGGGATCATAGTCATAAACAAACCTACCTGAAGACATTGCCGCAGGCGTCGCAGTGAAACTCAGCAAAGCCGTATTCCTCGTTCCTGGGCACTGCGTCATAGCGCTGGCGACACAGCTTACACGTGGACACCTGAGGGGAAATTCATGGCAACACTGTTATGCCAAGACTCGGGCAGAATGGCAGGCACAGCTTGAACGGTCCAGCAAAGATATTTATACAAATTGTAACCTGCTGCTGTCATACACCCAGGCAATATGTAGCCTGCTGCTGTTCCAAGTCCGCGCTGTTTGTTGTCTAAAGTTACCTCCAATTTGCACTCCAGGCTTGAGATTTGTGACCGGCCACAATAAAATCTGTCCCACCCCGAATTTTTTATGTTTGGAGATGCAAGCATTCCTCTAAATATGCAGTGTTTTCTGGTGTATTTGATATAAGAATGAACACCGTAGATTCAAATTTGTACTGGTAATGCCCATTTGAGGATGGGATTTGTGTCTTCGGCAATTTTGAAAAAATGGTCTGTGAAGTTTTCCTGAATGTGTAATGCATCGCGGAAGTTAGGCAATGTTTTTAAAAAAAGTTAATTTTCATGCATATATTGTCTCCATTGTAAAGTCCTGTAGATATGGAGGTTCTTCTAGCTTGCGCTCGGAAGTCCAAGTTCGAATCCTATAGTCGTTTTCGAAAAATAAAATGTTATTAGTGCACTGGTCAATTAACAGCAACACAATCAGTAATCAGCATTACCATAAGTGCACTCCACTCTCGATCCTGTGAGGACACAATCGCTGTTATCCGCGCTCCTACACGTCTTCGTCGTGCTTTCACGCGTCTTCTGTCGCGCTCTCACTCGTCACCCACGCTCTCACTCGTCACCCACGCTCTCACTCGTCACCCACGCTCTCACTCGTCACCCACGCTCTCACTCGTCACCCACGCTCTCTCTCGTCACCCACGCTCTCACTCGTCACCCACGCTCTCACTCGTCACCCACGCTCTCACTCGTCACCCACGCTCTCACTCGTCACCCACGCTCTCACTCGTCACCCACGCTCTCACTCGTCACCCACGCTCTCACTCGTCACCCACGCTCTCTCTCGTCACCCACGCTCTCACTCGCCACCCACGCTCTCACTCGTCACCCACGCTCTCACTCGTCACCCACGCTCTCACTCGTCACCCACGCTCTCACTCGTCACCCACGCTCTCACTCGTCACCCACGCTCTCACTCGTCACCCACGCTCTCACTCGTCACCCACGCTCTCACTCGTCACCCACTCTCTCACTCGTCACCCACGCTCTCACTCGTCACCCACGCTCTCACTCATCACCCACGCTCTCACTCGTCACCCACGCTCTCACTCGTCACCCACGCTCTCACTCGTCACCCACGCTCTCACTCGTCACCCACGCTCTCACTCGTCAACCACGCTCTCACTCGTCACCCACGCTTTCACGCCGCCCTGCTTATGTACTTTTTGCAAGTCATCGAGAACTTTCGTAAATTAATGAGAGCTGACTAGACTGTCTCGAAGCTGCGCGAAATGACGTCACGCGACACATCAAAAGAAATCCGCCCTGACTACGTCACGTAACTAGGCAATGGGCTGGTGGAGAGGACTTGCATTTAATCTGGAAGATACCACGATGCTCTAGCATATTCCAGCACTTTCACAGCAAAACTTACCCAGACTGACCTCTATCCGTACATGTATGTCTACGAGTGGCGCCAGTTCGCCTTGAGCGAGTTAGGACTGGTTTCTTGTTGACCAGTCACATTTTATTCCACAGCGCTCTTTTCCCTTAATGCACCCAGCAACTCGAAACGTCCTGCATCCTCCGCACTTTTGTCCAGCGGTTGAGGCGCTCAACCGCAGTTGCTTGCAGCTAGCTTGTAGTGATGTTCGCAGCTGTGCGGATCCTAGTTTTAGATTCTCAGGCAGAATGCAGACTCGCATTGCCTCTCTCCCCACCCTGGAGGAAAACTGGGTACGATACCCGAGAGAGCAGCGATAGCACACTGTAGTGCGACTGACTCTCGTTAGCGGCCGTGAGTTAGTTCCAATGCTCCCCAGGTAATGAAGACGGAGCTGGTAGGCCTACTTGACAGAGTTATCCTATCATGATGTTGCCGTGTTTGTAGTCACGTGCCAGTGAATGATTCATCAAGAGGCCCAATGATCAGGACATACAGTGTAAATAGTTTTGAAACCTAAATATGAGTGAGAAGTTGCGACACAAAACGAATAGCATTACCTTCACCTAGCTCGGCACTTTGTAACCTAGAGCTTTCCTACACCCAGACACACAGTGCCACATCTACCATCCAACTATGTATTCCATGACCTGGAGCTTTCCTACACCCAGACACACAGTGCCACCTCTACCATCCAACTATGTATTCCATGACCTGGAGCTTTCCTACACCCAGACACACAGTGCCACCTCTACCATCCAACTATGTATTCCATGACCTGGAGCTATCTAAGTCTATCCACTCACTTTTTTCCTGGTGGGGACTTTCCGCCACCACGCAGAGTCGCAAGGCTTGCAAGCAAACTGTCGCACCTGGAATGCCGGCCGCCAGTCCTCGTTAATTCTGGCGCCCACGATCTGGGTCTCTCTTTGTAGCGCCCTTACCACCTCCTGGATGAGAAAGCTCCGGCCATACATCGGAGAGGAGAGGAGAGGAGAGGAGAGAAGAGGGGAGAAGAGGAGAGGAGAGGAGAGAAGAGGAGAGGAGAGGAGAGGAGTGGGGAGGGAAGGAGAGGGGAGGAGAGAGGAGGGGGGGGGGAGGGGAGGGGAGGGGAGGGAGGGAGGAGAGGAGAGGAGGGGAGGGGAGGGGATAGGACAGACCAGGGGAGGGGAGGGGAGGGGAGGGGAGGGGAGGGGAGGGGAGGGGTGAGGAGGGGAGGGGAGAGTTGAGGGGAGGAGAGGAGAAGAGAGGAGAGGAGAGAAGAGGAGAGGGGAGGAGAGGAGAGGAGAGGGGAGGGGAGGGGAGGGGAGGAGAGGAGAGGAGAGGAGAGGAGAGGAGAGGAGAGGAGAGGAGAGGAGAGGAGAGGAGAGGAGAGGAGAGGAGAGGAGAGGAGAGGAGAGGAGAGGAGAGGAGAGGAGAGGAGAGGAGAGGAGAGGAGAGGCCAGGCCAGGCCAGACCAGGCGAGGAGAGGACAGGACAGGACAGAAGAGGACCGGACAGGAATGGACAGGAGAGCAGAGGAGAGGAGAAGGGAGGGAAGAGGAGACGGGAGGAGAGGACAGGACTGCAAAGGACAGGAGAGGACAGGAGAGGACAGGACAGGAGAGGACAGGACAGGAGAGGACGGGAGAAGTCAAGAGAGGAGAGGAGAGAAGAAGAGAGCAGAACAAAGCAGAGCAGAGGAGCGGAGAGAGGAGGGGTGAAGAGAAGTGGAGAGGGGAGGAGAGGAGGAGGCGGGAGGGGGGGGGGGCGTGGTGGGGGGGGGGGGGGAGGGGGGCCGAGATGAGAGATGAGAGGATAGGACAAGCAGAACATGTGACAGCGGAGAAGATAGAAAAGAAAAAGAGTTGAGGAGAACAAAGCAGAGGAAGAATGCTTACACCGAAGGGTAACAAACAACAAAAGAACCAATCAGAACGAAGCAAAGCAGGGGGAAGTGTGAGAATGCGGGCAGGGCAGGTGAGGAAAGAGAGAAAAAAAGAGACAGGCCTCTATCACATGCAGTATTCACAAGTTGACAGGATATGACTTTCACACGTTCGCATAGTAAAAACACATGCGCGCAGAGAGAGAGAGAGAGAGAGAGAGAGAGAGAGAGAGAGAGAGAGAGAGAGAGAGAGAGAGAGAGAGAGAGATGTACAACGAGACACGTTCAACAGGGCAGATCGTTTTTATTTCTTTTTTTCTCGTACGTATAAACATGTCAGTATGACAAACTGCACTCCTTTTTTTCATCCCGTAAGTGTATCAGCACGACGACTCGCTTAACGCAAGCCATTTCACTCAGCAGTGTTTCCCCACACCTGCACGGTGAATCACATTGCTTTTTACATTGGATGTTCTCCAATGAAACGTCTATAATAAGGCGATTTCCATACTTAGATTGCAGGTGTTTCGCATATTGTCAGCTTATTTCACGCAGTTTTCAGGCAGCTTTGTGCCTGTGTGTACGTGTCACGACTCGAGGTTGAAATGTGTTTATTGAAATAAGTTTATAGGGTGGGGCTTTAGGGGCTTTAAACTATTTGGGCTGCCTTTCAGTTCAGCGTAATGCTTTTGATTGTTTTGCCCGTGGCGTTCTCATGTTTTGGAATAGTTAATTACTTTTTGGTTGTGTTAATTAAGTGACAGAGCCTTGTGCACGTTCTCCACACCTGTGTTGATTTATCTCATGCTTTTTGGTTTGTATTTCACCTATGCCGTTGATTAATTCAGTTGTTTCATGTTCATAGTGAGTTTGTTCATTTTCTCGTCCCGGCCTTGTGATCCCCCTATTTAGTAGGGATAGCGTCGTGGGCTCAGACACTAGCCGCTCCGGATCGTAGGATTCTGGCCTGGGATTTTGTGGCCTGGCTTGAGATTTTGGTGATTCGTGTTGGGGAGGTGAAGGGTTTGTGTTTTGCGCTGTGGAGGGGAAGGGTTTGTGATTTGAGCTGTGAAGGGGAGAAGGATTGGTGATTTGTACTGAGAAGGTGAAGGGTTTGTGATTTGTGCTGTGGAGGAGAAGGGTTTGTGATTTGTGCTGTGGAGGTGAAGGGTTTGTGATTTGCGCTGTGGAGGTGAAGGGTTTGTGATTGGTGCTGTGGAGGTGAAGGGTTTGTGATTGGTGCTGTGGAGGTGAAGGGTTGGTGATTGGTGCTGTGGAGGTGAAGGGTTTGTGATTGGTGCTGTGGAGGTGAAGGGTTTGTGATTGGTGCTGTGGAGGTGAAGGGTTTGTGATTGGTGCTGTGGAGGTGAAGGGTTTGTGATTGGTGCTGTGGAGGTGAAGGGTTTGTGATTGGTGCTGTGGAGGTGAAGGGTTTGTGATTGGTGCTGTGGAGGTGAAGGGTTTGTGATTGGTGCTGTGGAGGTGAAGGGTTTGTGATTGGTGCTGTGGAGGTGAAGGGTTTGTGATTGGTGCTGTGGAGGTGAAGGGTTTGTGATTGGTGCTGTGGAGGTGAAGGGTTTGTGATTGGTGCTGTGGAGGTGAAGGGTTTGTGATTGGTGCTGTGGAGGTGAAGGGTTTGTGATTGGTGCTGTGGAGGTGAAGGGTTTGTGATTGGTGCTGTGGAGGTGAAGGGTTTGTGATTGGTGCTGTGGAGGTGAAGGGTTTGTGATTGGTGCTGTGGAGGTGAAGGGTTTGTGATTGGTGCTGTGGAGGTGAAGGGTTTGTGATTGGTGCTGTGGAGGTGAAGGGTTTGTGATTGGTGCTGTGGAGGTGAAGGGTTTGTGATTGGTGCTGTGGAGGTGAAGGGTTTGTGATTGGTGCTGTGGAGGTGAAGGGTTTGTGATTGGTGCTGTGGAGGTGAAGGGTTTGTGATTGGTGCTGTGGAGGTGAAGGGTTTGTGATTGGTGCTGTGGAGGTGAAGGGTTGGTGATTGGTGCTGTGGAGGTGAAGGGTTTGTGAATGTTGCTACAGAGGGGAAGGGGTGAAGGGTTTGTGATTCGTGATGCAGAAGTGAAGGGGTGAAGGGTTTGTGATTTATGCTGGTGAGGTGAAGGGATGAAGAGTTTGTGATTCGTGCTGCAGAAGTGAAGGTGTGAGGAGTGTGTGCTTTGTGCTGCGGCGGTGAAGGGGTGAAGGGTTTGTGATTTGTGCTGGAGAGATGAAAGGGGGAAAGTTTTGATTTGTGTTGTGAAGGAGGATTGTGGACTGGAAAGTCGGTGTTTGTAATTGTTTCATGTATCCCTCTGAATATTAAACCCTTTTTATTCATTTATCTATGCTTGCGTGTTCTGTTTCGTGTACGCCTTTTCCCAAATAGCCCAGGGGTAGGTAGTGTATTCCATTTTACAAGATCAAGAGTTGTGTTCAAGCCATTATCACCTAGCGGCTCTTGACAGTACGTGACTCTGTGTGTGTGTGTGCGCGCGCGTGCGTGCGTGCATGAGTGGTGAATTAAGCATTAAAGCTGCTGTGCTCGAAATTCGAACCATCGAATGAAAGAGTAAATAGAGATATGAAACGATGTAAGTTTTAATTACTATGCTCTGTCTCCCTTTGTGAAGAACCGGAGGTTAAAGCATTTTGTTCGTAACATTACGTGTGCGAACGCGCGCTTGTGTGTACATGTATATTGATTGTGGCTTTCATACAATTCTTGTAAACCTTGTGTGTCTGCTAATTGTAAAGAACATGCATTTCAATGGGTGCTGGCGTGTGCACGCACGATGAAGAAGAGAGCACACGTGTGTGTATTCGTGTGTAAGTAGTGTATTTGTACGTATGCACAAGCGATTGTGCGAGTGCATAACTTGTACGCTATGTGTACGTGCGCAAGGGTTTGTATGTTAGCACCTTTTTGTGCGGTAATGCGTATTTTGATTGTTGTGTTGTTTGCTTGTGCATGTGTATTTTGCGCACTTACATGCATATGTGTGTGTCTGTGTGTTTGTGTGTCTGTGTGTGCGTGCGCGTGCGTGTGTTCGCGTGCGGTTGTGTCATCAGAGTTTGACACAAATGGAGGAAAATTGTTCATCCGGAACTCGACAAAGACTGGTGCTATCTCGAGTTTCAATCCACATCCGTGTCGTGTTGCGTGAGGCAAGCAGGAATGTTGACGAGACTTGTCTTCCTGCTTGGCCTCGTTGGTCGAAAAGATTTGTGACCCGTTTTACTACACGAGTCATATTTCCACTTGGGACGACTTCGTGCGGCGGCTCCAATTGTTAAGGAAGGGTGTAGGTTATCGATGGCGAGATTTCATTCCTCCTGCTCCACAAAAGGTCCACTGCATATGTTGCTGAAAGGAGCTTTCCAAATATCACGGTCAAGCCTGCTAGAAAGAGTTTCGACAAGGAACAACTTTGTCTGGCACTGATCGCGGAGAAAATCTCCCTGATCGAGTTTTTCCAATTACCTCTCCTCTCTCTCTCCAGTGAGATAAACACATCCATTTTTGTATTCTATCAGAGTTCGTCCTCTCATCGAGGAGAATGTAAAGTTTCATTTACAAGACTGAAATCAACTCTAAAATGGGTGATTAGCTTTACCCACGCCGCTGTGTATGTATGCACATGTAAGTATGTATCTTGTGGAGAACTTGGCAAACGCTCAGACGTCATTTTCTCGAAATGTCAGTTCCAGAGGGTATCTTCTTCAACAGCCGGTGACTCACCAACCGTCGGTCCCATTTTGAAGCGGTTTTAATCTTTGGAAGTACCACTCAAAGGACTTTGAAAAAGAATGACTCAAATTTGACAAAAATGGAGGTAAGTATCAAAATGTGGTGTAATGCAACGTTTAACCGACATTGAAGACAAGGAACGACCTCGTTGATGAGGTACGCTTTGGCGCTAGATTCTACTTCAGCACAGCTTTTGGAGTCAAGGAACGACGGTCTGTCAAATTACAGCTTGCTGCTTGGTGTGTATTTGAACCTTACTGATGCCTACAGTACAGTGCCGTAGGCACTTGTGTGGCGACCTGCCTACCTCGAGTTTGAGGAAGTCACACAGATTAAACATACTGATGTCTTTTGAAATCTCACTAACGTTCGCAGTTCACCACCGCAATTCTAGATCCCACTTTTTTATTCGCGTTATCAAAATCCCATTTCAGTTTGCAAAGCAATGCATGCACGCAGCATTTGCAGAGTAATGCACGCAGCTATCACTTCATATCGTCAAAGTCTGAAACCTTAACAACTCCTCAGCGTGCCTCGTGGTTCAAGGTCGTGCTTACCTCGTCTCTGTTGAGAAACCGGCGCACGCGGGCGGGATCCCCTGCAGCAAGATGGAGAGGAACTTTTTAAAAAGATTAATAACAGCATTGAGAACTGTCCTGTCGACATGTTCTAATGTGGTGTATGAAGACTTGGGCAGGCCTTTGCACGTTTATCATTTGAAGATGTTGAGAAGATTGATTATAGACAAGTAAATGCATGGATACACAAACTTAATAGATAAAGCCTGTGTCATTGGAAGCACTTAACGAGGAATGTAAACGAAACGTTAGGTCTTCCTGCGCGAACACCACTCTGGCTCTATGCAGAGGAATTTAAAGAGACATGATATCTCTGAAATAGACAAAAAGGTCAAGAGACCCATTCCAGCAATCTGTCCGACCCTGCTATGTACCTTTGCAAACCTTACCAACAAAATATCTGACAGCAACCTACCCAATGTCTCGAATATGACAGTACATACTTCTATCACATTTTCTTTCACTTGGAGTGCTATGTTTCTGTGTAAAAATGAATTTACTCATATACTGTGTGTGTGTACATACCTACACACACACTATATATATATATATATATATATATATATATATATATATATATATATATATATATATATATATATATATATATACTGTCAACAACGCCAGTGTGATAGCGAGTGCCTGCAGGTTCCCTGTCAGCTACTTTCATGTAGGGTGGAGCGCGCGTGATATTTTATATACATTACATTACATTACATTGCCGTGAAGCAGCGCGCACTTGCCGCGTTTCGCGTGCAGTCCTGTAAGGCACATGAAGTGTTCCGTTTTTTAAGCTGCTCTTATGATGTTGCCCTTGTTTGTTGCTACCATAACAACGTCGTCGACGTAACCAAGGACGCAGTTCGGGGTGCTGGGTGTGGCGTGATCTTGTTCAATCCAACGTAGCCACTTGTCAATCCCCTGATCGAATATCATGACTGACCATGGACAGCCTTGGATAATACCCCATCCTCTGGTTATTTGTGCTGTGAGTCCGCTATCTGTTATGACCTGGAATGTTGATTCGTGGTAGGACCTATATGTCTCGTGTCAAGGAGACGATCTGTTCTGGATACCCCGCCTCAGTCAGCTCACGGATCATAGTCTCACGATCGATGCTCCCAAAAGCGTCTCTGATGTCCACGAACAAGCGAAGAATGTTGAGGATCAATGCAAAAAGTCCGTAATGTCTGTTTTGAGGCAGAACATGTGCTCTTGGAGTCCGTTTCGGGGCATGGATCCCTTCTGCCGACTTGAGAGTCGCCTGGTTTCGACGATCCAGGTTGTCATTCTCTGCTGGACAAGCTTCATGAAGGTTTTGTAGCTGGTATTGAGTAGGGAGATCGGCCGCCAGTCTTCGATGTCGTGCGTGTTTCCACGTTTTTTCCGCACGAGGGTGATAATGGTGTTTCCAGTCCGATGGAATTCGTCTGTTTCTTGCGCAGATGTTCATGATGGCTGTGAGAATAGGGTCAGTGTTTGTTTACTCCGTTTCATGTGATCGTAAGTGACCCCCATCTGCCCCTGGTGATCGACGGTTAAGGAGAGTGCCGATGACGCCTGCTACCTCGTGCACGGAGAACTCAATTTCTGGTGGCGACCACTCAGGTGGGGGGATGATCACCTTGTCTTTCCAGGGTGGTGGGGTTATCTCGTCCAGTGTTCTTCTGCATCGTGCTTGAAAGTGCTCGTGCACCTTTTCCCTTCCGATGTTGCAGTACATCGGGGTAGGTTTTCTGCTGTCGTTATTTATGATCGCAATCGCTTCGCGCTGGCGCTCCTGCCAAAGTCGTGTCAGCTCTCCCTTGCTAATACGCGTAGCGGCATCCTCCAGTCGTGATCTGCACGCACGCCTACCGGGCTGTTCGAGGCAAAGTTGGATAGTTGCGTGGATGAAATTCATCATGAATTCAATCTGACACAGCAGTGCATCTGACACACTCCCAACATCAACAGCGTAATTACAGGGCATTTCAACTGGGTAACACTTCAGTACACGACATACATATTTCAGGAATGGCAGACTGTATGGTACTTTGTTTGGTTTTGTTGCTTAAAACACAGCGTTTCGATAGAACACGCGTGTGAGACATGACAACAGATCAATCCACAGTCTGGGGTTATCATGGTGATACGATCGCTTCATATGCAGAGGTTTCGTGGATATAGCTACCCGGAACAGTCTTTCCTTTCTTTGAAAATCACACCATTCATCCTTGCTGCAGTTTTTCATAAACATATTCCGGCAATCAACACGAAATAGATCGAATCGTTCGGTGGAGACAGAGCACATTCCTGCACTCCCTTCCGCCATGTTGTGAGTAGTTTTCAGACGTTCAGTCGTCTCGATCATTTTTCCAGTTCGTAGAGCGCTTTTGAAGGCCAACCGAATGGATTCAAACGTCCTCATGTCTTCCAAAGTTGCTGATCTACTAGTTGCTGTATTCACGACGACAGCCACGACGGATGAACGGACGAAAACAGCAACACAGGCACAGACCAGCAAAAACCTGAACGACCCATCCACCATCTTGTCACGTCACATACATACATACATACATACATACATACATACATACATACATACATACATACATACATACATACATACATACATACATACATACATACATACATACATACATACATACATACATACATACATACATACATACATACATACATACATACATACATACATACATACATACATACATACATACATACATACATACATACATACATACATACATACATACATACATACATACATACATACATACATACATACATACATACATACATACATACATACATACATACATACATACATACATACATACATACATACATACATACATACATACATACATACATACATACATACATACTTACATACATACACACACATACACACATACACCGAGATATTTTGCTAAGCTTTTGCCGGTACGTCTGGACAAGCCTAGCAGTTGTAGACCTGATACCACGCGATGGTGAACAATACCGAGGGAACCTATCACGAGCACGATGAGTTTGCTGGAGAACAGGGTTCGATCAAACAGATCCAACCTTGCGTTCAAACCACCCTCGAAGACCGAGCCCAACTGAAGTGCAACAACAACCTGATCGCCAAACGCCATATCACCCCCCCAAGTTTATGCATTACTACTACTAGTACTACTACTACTACTACTACTACTACTACTACTACTACTACTACTACTCCTCCTATTACTCCTATTACTCCTATTAGGCCTACTACTACTACTTCTCCTACTACTACTGCTGCTACTATTCCTCCTCCTACTACTACTACTCCTTCTACGACTACTACTACTACTGCTACTGTTACTCCTCCTCCCCCTACTACAACTCTTTCTACGACTACTACAACCACTACAACTACTACTACTACTACTACTACTACTACTACTACTACAACTACTACTACTACTACTCCTGCTTCTACTACTACTACTCCTGCTTCTAATACTACTACTCCTGCTTCTACTCCTGCTTCTACTCCTGCTTCTACTACTACTACTCCTGCTTCTACTACTACTTCTACTACTACTTTTACTACTACTACTACTACTACTATTACTACTACTACTACTACTCCTACTACTATGGGAGCATTTACTGCTTGATAGCTGACCCTGGTTTCTCAGGCGAGTCTTCATCAAAAGCAGCACGAATACGTGAATCGATGAACCAACCTCTCCAGACGAAATCGGCAGCATTGAGGAAGTTTCCATCGTGTTCCTGGATAAGCACCAATGCTTCCACAGAGTTCAGCCTTCCAGCAAAAAACTCTTGCAGCCTTCGGGCCTGAAGTGGAAGCAGGCATCATGATCATGTAACAACGAAGATAAATGATTGATGAATAGAGCAACCTGCCACTTGTATTTATGTACCTGCACACTTCTTAGAGTTCTTTGCAATAACAGGGGGCTCAGAGAATGCGTATGCTCAAGTCATAATCGAAACAAACCCATAAGTTATACACAGGGACTCAAAAGAGACAAAGATTTGCAATTAGTTTCATATTTGAACGCAGAAAAGTGATTCGTTCTCAGTCAATCTCAAAGCTGTCTCAGGCCAGAGGCTGCCAATCATCTGAGAAATAGAAGATGCCCTTTTTGACTTTTTCAACCGTTCTTTCATGAAGGGAGACGATGTGTAAACTCCATAGCCTCTCTGCCTAAGCAGCCTCCATCTAAGACATCACCATCCTACAAAACATAAAGGTTCGTGCAGATCTTTGGAGTATTAGAGTAATGTACACGTACACATACATAAATATACACGTGCATACACGCCCTCTTTAAAGTATGTGCAAAATAGGCGCGCATCTAAGACATCACCATCTTACAAAACATATAGGTTCGTGCAGATCTTTGGCGTATTAGGGTAATGTACACGTACACATACATAAATATACACGTGCATACGCGCCCTCTCTAAAGTATGCATGTGCAAAATAGAGGCGCGCAGACGTTAACAAATTTAAGCACAAGCTTTCACGCGTACGTACTCACACATACGGTACACACACGCGCGCACACATATTATTCCCTGAATCATGCAGGCGCGCTCGCGCGAACACACATACACAACCATATACATACACAGTCTCTTTGTCTCTGTCTGTGTCTGTCTGCCTGCCTGCCTGTCTGTCTGTCTGTCTGTCTGTCTGTCTGTCTGTCTGTCTGTCTGTCTGTCTGTCTGTCTGTCTGTCTGTCTGTCTGTCCCCCCCCCCCCCCCTCTCTCTCTCTCTCTCTCTTTCTCTTGCTCACTCTGTGTCTGTATGTCTGTCTGTCTGTGTTTCTGTATGTGTGTCTGCGTGTCTGTGTGTGTGTGTGTGTGTGTGTGTGTCTGTCTGTCTGTGTGTCTGTCTGTCTGTGTGTCTGTCTCTCTGTGTGTCTGTCTGTCTGTCTGTCTGTCTGTCTGTCTGACTGTCGGTGTGTCTGTCTGTCTGTCTGTCTGTCTGTCTGTCTGTCTGTCTGTCTGTCTGTCTGTCTGTCTGTCTGTCTGTCTGTCTGTCTGTCTCTCTGTGTCTCTCTCTCTGTCTTTGTCTCTCTCTCTCTCTCTCTCTCTCTCTCTCTCTCTCTCTCTCTCTCTCTCTCTCTCTCTCTCTCTCTCTCTCTCTCTCTCTCTCTCTCTCTCTCTCTCTCTCTCTCTCCTTTCTCGCTCTAAACGCACGCTGCAGTTGCGAAGGACTACTTACATCTTTTTCCTCCTGCTCCGTGGGTCGTCTACGACGCATGGTGGTGTTACTGCAGACAAGCGCGGGCAGACAGACAGTTTAGCTCCTGGCCTTTTCGCACCTTTGTGTGCACTGTATGAAGTTCCCCACCTGCCACCAACCTTGCAGCGGCTGGGACAATTGGAGGTTGAGTGTGTGTGGAGGTGAGAGATCCGTTCTGACAAGATTCACCGTCACACGTGCATAGGAAGCCTCTGTACGTCTCACTTTAGCAGTGTGTTCCTATCACTGGTTTCAGTTGTAGCTACGAAAGAGAGACGAAAACGTTAGTGCGAGTACATGTCCAGATGTTGTCGATTCGTTCCTAGAGCCATTCAGCAGCAACAACAAAGCAAAGAACCACAATGTCCATATTTCACTGAAGGCTTCTGGTTTGTGATCCCAAATGAGAGGTTGACTTGCTGCACCACAACTGTTTTAATGCCGCTTTGGGCAAGTGTTGCTAAAACCCCACTCCACAGAGAGGTTGGAAGGTGTGTCGGGAGGGGAAAGAGGAGAGGGGACGGGGTAAAGGGGGGGGTGGGGGTGCGAGGTTAGTGGTAGAGAGCCAATGGGGATGTCTGGAAGGCTAAAGATAAGGAAAGAAAAAACGTCGACAATGTCACGCAACGTCACTCATTTTTGAGCCGTATGAATTACAGGATCTTATCAGCACAGTAACCTTGCATGAATATGTGCCACCTCACAAGTGAAGCCGTTGACTGTTGCTGAGAAACGGTTCTCTATGCGAGGTCGTATTGTGAGGCGGAACTTTCCGTGGATGTCCCGGGATAGCGTAATCCGCTGTGCTGTGTCACGTTGCATGCAGACTCTTTTTCATTCCCCTCCACGCTGCAAGCAGCCAGATCACTGAGGGAGTGCTGATAAGACATAAAAAGGAACGCAATACTCCAGTTCAGGTCATTATCTGAAATCTAGCCCCTAGCTTAACTCAAATTTGCTTGCTAGCACCTGCTATCCATTTGCATATCACCTGTTATCCATTTGCATATCAATGTAATCGCAGGATTGATTGTTTACTTATGCATTTGTAATTAGAAGGGAGGTATTAAGCACGGAGCACTAGGCATGTGCACTCTGGTTACTGATTCGGACATATAAAGCCTTAGTAGATATCACGAAACTTACTTTAGAATAACTCCAGATGGAACGACAGATTTGAGTCGTTTGCGGCAGATACAGCAACAGTGGAAGCAAAGCTATTTAGGCCTAGTTGCAGTCAGATGTCGTAGGACTAGGAGTTCTTTTTGCTGAAACCACGAAGCCGTTATTCGTTCCTCACCCGACAGCTGCTATTTCCAGCTGTCCATCCACTACAAGATTGCAGCCCGTAGTTCATGCAGCTGGATCAATGTTGCTACTCCGACTACACAGACGGCGTGGAAGGGACGGGTCATCGCACCTGTCGCTACAAAAGGCGACGCACTCGAAACTCCGCATTTAAATGGGCGACTGTTGCTCCCATCCCATTGACGGTAGTTGTAATTGAAAGCTCGACCCAGGAAAAGATGCGGCCTTATCTGAACCTGTCTACACGTGGGCAGGGACTTGTTGCGATTGATGCTTCCTGCCTTCGACTGTGCAGAGGATGCCCTGGACGTTCCCGAACTGGTACAAGAGATCGTCTGCTGACAAGCCCGTCTATGCTGCTTTCCTGTCCGGCGATCAGGCCTGCACTGCATTTAGGGAATGCGCGAGCAGCTGCCCGACAGTCCGCCGCAGAGTAACATGCACTGCGCTGCAGAGAGACATGCACTGCACTGTACTGCACAGCTACAATAAGCACGCCCAACCCAGAGCGCGGGAGAGAAGAGGCGGATTACAACAATCACTTCAAAATAATACAGGAAACGCCCTTTGGTTTGCTTTGGATCGCTCTGAATTGCATATATCCATAATATAGGAAACCCGTCTGTGGTGCTCGGACTCTATCTCTGCTTCGAGTGGTCACGCCTGCAAGCACTCGTAGGCCTACACACCATTGGCACACGTACACGCGCATCATTATACGCACCCACGCACACACCCACCCACGCACGCGCACGTAGGCCTATGCATGTACACGTACACAGGCATGCAAGCACGTTATCACACATGCTGTGTTTGCCTTTCATGGGGCTGCAGTTTATTCCGGTTGTGTGACGCAATGATTTTATTGCGGAAGTAAGCCCGTGGTTGTAACTACATAATGTGATGAAATACATTTTGCCCGAACCTTGACGAGTGTAGTGTGTGATGAGAGACCCATTCTTTCCAACACTTGGATTAAACTCGCTCGACATAATTGTCACACTCGATCAAACCAAGTATGTTCGCTCTCTGCTAGTGTAAGCAACATTCACAGGAGGAAACAAAATACACGAAACATATTTCACTGTCTGTTGTGTTGTATCAAACATGAGAAACAGTGGTGTTCACATTGTTGTGTAAGTACAAACAATAGTCAATTAATTAAGCTAACGAGAAGGATGTTCTCGATCAGAGTATTTAACCACAAGTTATTCTGCGACAAAGTTAAGTGAAAATATAGTTTGAGAAATTAAATATAGAACTGTTCATATAGCGACATAACCCATCGCAGTACAAGAGTAACTTAATTACTCGGCCGACACTTGTTTTTTTTGTCGCACGATATCCCCTCATACGCTGGATGAACACCTGCATGGCTGCTGACCTTTCGAGTGCGACGTAACTAAACCAAAGCGAAAATCAATAGTCCGCTTCTGTTTTTTGACGGCATGGATGACGTCACACACTGAAAGGGATTGCACCCAAGTTTTCTCTTAATTCTCACTCCGAACATTTTATTCGATACTGCTTTTTCCAAACTATTAAAGTGCAATAAATCTTGTGCCTAGGTGTTACCCTGCTCAGACATGTCCAGTTCAGCCTTTGACATCACTACCAAGGCATCATCATCGATCTTATGCTGATGTCACATATTGAATGTGGTTCGTCCCGTGGTCGTTATAAATTGCCACGGGGACATACCTCATACGTCATGCGGGATTTCGTCGCCTCCTCCAATCACGGAGACAATAACCACTTAGCTCTTAGGGCAATTTTTCCACATTTATTAGAATTTTCGTACTTTTCTATTTGCTTTGGAGAGTGTCATATCTGGATGAAAAAGAAGTAGATTACGAAAGAAACGTTTTAGGACAAGTAGTGTCACATTTTCTGTCAGTTACGAGCCATAAATTTAGGTTGAACTTGTTGCAGGACAAGTCTAGCTATTGCTACCTGTTGTTCAAAACGTGAGTAATCTACATGCACTTGTATGTCATTTGGTCTGATGAAAATTTGATACACCTTTCGGTGATGACAACTGATTATTGATGATTATTTACTGCTCCACATTTTTGGGGGGGCATAATTGCCAGTTCTCACCCACATGGAAACTGTGAAAGTGCACACCTTTACCTCCTAATCACGGGGCCACTTTCCAGCACCCAGGGCAGAATGTAGCAAAGCTGCTGATGCAAACCCCGCAGCTACCTTTCGCAACATAACTTCCACCAGAGTCACTAGAGAAGTTTCCCAGAAGCAATCCTAACGCATCACACGCTATCCTCTCGCGGGACAAGCAATGATCACAAATGAGCGCTCACGGCACCTGTCCATGCAGGCTCTCGCCCTGAGCGCTCACGGCACCTGTCCAAGCAGGCTCTCGCCTTGAGCGCGCATCTCTGAGCATTGTTTTACACCTTTCCAAAGGAAACGCGCCTCTGGTCCCGCGAGAGGATCGCCTATGATGCGTAAGTGTCAAAGGATGGTGTCATAGGCTGGTGTCATGTGTCATAGGCTGGTGTCATAGTCTGGTGACATAGTCTGGTGTCACAGTCTGGTGTCATAGGCTGGTGTCATAGGCTGGTGTCATGTGTCATAGGCTGGTGTCATAGTCTGGTGACATAGTCTGGTGTCACAGTCTGGTGTCATAGGCTGGTGTCATAGGCTGGTGTCATTGGCTGATGTCATTGGCTGATGTCATTGGCTGGTGTCATAGTCTGGTGACATAGGCTGGTGTCATTGGCTGGTGTCATTGGCTGGTGTCATAGGCTGGTGTCATTGGCTGGTGTCATTGGCTGGTGTCATTGGCTGATGTCATTGGCTGGTGTCATTGACTGGTGTCATAGGCTGATGTCATTGGCTGGTGTCATTGGCTGGTGTCATTGGCTGGTGTCATTGGCTGATGTCATTGGCTGATGTCATTGGCTAGTGTCATAGGCTGGTGTCATTGGCTGGTGTCATTGGCTGGTGTCATAGGCTGGTGACATAGGCTGGTGTCATAGGCTGATGTCATAGGCTGGTGTCATTGGCTGGTGTCATTGGCTGGTGTCATAGGCTGGTGTCATTGGCTGGTGTCATAGGCTGGTGTCATTGGCTGGTGTCATTGGCTGATGTCATTGGCTGGTGTCATTGGCTGGTGTCATAGGCTGATGTCATTGGCTGGCGTCATTGGCTAGTGTCATAGGCTGGTGTCATTGGCTGGTGTCATTGGCTGGTGTCATAGGCTGGTGACATAGGATGGTGTCATTGGCTAGTGTCATAGGCTGGTGTCATAGGCTGGTGTCATAGGCTGGTGTCATAGGCTGGTGTCATAGGCTGGTGTCATTGGCTAGTGTCATAGGCTGGTGTCATAGGCTGGTGTCATAGGCTGGTGACATAGTCTGGTGTCACAGTCTGGTGTCATAGGCTGGTGTCATTGGCTGGCGTCATTGGCTGGTGTCATAGGCTGATGTCATAGGCTGGTGTCATAGGCTGGTGACATAGGCTGGTGTCATAGGCTGGTGTCATTGGCTAGTGTCATAGGCTGGTGTCATTGGCTAGTGTCATAGGCTGGTGTCATAGGCTGGTGTCATAGGCTGGTGTCATAGGCTGGTGTCATTGGCTAGTGTCATAGGCTGGTGTCATAGGCTGGTGTCATAGGCTGGTGTCATAGGCTGGTGTCATTGGCTGATGTCATTGGCTGGTGACATAGGATGGTGTCATAGGCTGGTGTCATAGGCTGGTGACATAGGATGGTGTCATTGGCTAGTGTCATAGGCTGGTGTCATAGGCTGGTGTCATAGGCTGGTGTCATAGGCTGGTGTCATTGGCTAGTGTCATAGGCTGGTGTCATAGGCTGGTGTCATAGGCTGGTGTCATAGGCTGGTGTCATTGGCTGATGTCATTGGCTGGCGTCATTGGCTGGTGTCATAGGCTGATGTCATAGGATGGTGTCATTGGCTAGTGTCATAGGCTGGTGTCATAGGCTGGTGTCATAGGCTGGTGTCATAGGCTGGTGTCATTGGCTAGTGTCATAGGCTGGTGTCATAGGCTGGTGTCATAGGCTGGTGTCATAGGCTGGTGTCATAGGCTGGTGTCATTGGCTGGTGTCATAGGCTGGTGTCATTGGCTAGTGTCATTGGCTAGTGTCATAGGCTGGTGTCATAGGCTGGTGTCATAGGCTGGTGTCATAGGCTGGTGTCATTGGCTAGTGTCATAGGCTAGTGTCATAGGCTAGTGTCATAGGCTAGTGTCATATTCTGGTGTCATAGGATAGTGTCATAGGCTAGTGTCATAGGCTGGTGTCATAGGCTGGTGTCATTGGCTAGTGTCATAGGCTAGTGTCATAGGCTGGTGTCATAGGCTAGTGTCATAGGCTAGACGGTGGTTTATCCTGAACCGTAGAGCGTGACCTACTTGCATATGAATGACATGACGTTTTCACCCTCCAGAT
This sequence comes from Theodoxus fluviatilis, assembly GCA_034096865.1. NCBI lineage: Eukaryota > Metazoa > Mollusca > Gastropoda > Cycloneritida > Neritidae > Theodoxus > Theodoxus fluviatilis. The sequence continues at coordinate 14,056 of JAWQFJ010025636.1, read as the reverse complement.
CTTGTAAATGGACAATGCCCTGCAGAGATGACTTTTCCCCGCCTACCCTAGTTGTCTTAACTGTGATTAGACAGCTATTACGATGAGCGTTTCGTGAAATCTCGGATCCAAAGATTGTTGTATTTGTTGCGTGTGATTGATTACACAAACATTTTTGGAATGAAAGTATCATTTGATCGTGTAATAAGGTGAAAGAAAACTAAGAAAACCCATATTTAAGTTGAAAACCTCATGTCATTTATATGCAAGAAGGACACGCTCTACGTTTCAGGATAAACCACCGTCTAGCCTATGATACTTGTAGGAATTGCGCTTCTGACAAGCGTGCACTTCTAGACGGGGAAAATGTGAGTTATGCACCTTGCTCAAAGATTCAACTCAAGGATCTGCAAACTTCAAATGCAAACTTCAAATGCAAACTTCAATGATAGCAAGTGGCGCCTAAGAATTCAGGGATGAGGATACACGATATGAAAAAAACGGAAAAAAGGGTGAATGTCCATTATAACTTGAAGCTGCCGACGGTTCTCAGTATGAGGCAGGGGGATATATCTTGCTTGTGGATAAATCCCAAAGTGTTTTCTGTAGGATTTAATATATATTATGACAAGTCAAGTGTTTTTGCTGCTCATGAAGAGGTAATTCTATCTTAGACTTGTGAGTCACTTGCGTTACCTTTTTATCCCTTCATTTTCTCAAAACGAGCGTATTGTAAGATAATGTGTGTTCTTTCAAACAAAGTACATCATGATAAGCTTTAGATTGTCACCGAATTTCACGAGAAAGTTCTAAACATGTAATGTTTTCATTCTGTGCATGGAGGTATTGAAATCAAAGGCATCATAGAAATTAATGATGCGTAGTTTAGAATTTCGGTAGAAAATTATAACGCAAAAATGATACATCCCAGATTAGAGATTGTATTTGATAAAGTGTAATGCTGTTATTCAAATCCATGCACATAAATATTTGTGTAATGATACTGGTCAGAGTAAGTAAACTAAAAGGGATTTGAAGAATGGTTGATTTATTATTCATTTTTAATGCTTGCCACTTAGTCGCTTATTTTCGCTTTTTTAATTTTAAAGAAAGAAAGAACAAGTCTTGAATACCTCCTTTTACCTTTAATGCTCAAATCAGTGTGGGGCCAGAGCCACAGAACTATTGGAAATTCACTTTTCTCCTTTCTTGTACCCTCCTCCTTTAGTACTCTAGTAGCCTACTTTACTGTCAAAACGTGTATGCAAATCTCCGGAAAAGACACAATAATGAAAAATACAACCAATACATTTAGTCGAGGATCACCTTTCTGGAAACACAAAACGTAGGCGACATCTTATCACAAGTGCCACGCGTTGTCAGGGCCGTTATGTCTCTGCAGCCGATTCAATGCTACTCCAAATCTTTGTGTTCTCTGAACCACTAGTTCAGTGGCAATCACATTTGGGGCTGTGACCTACTGACAGAGAGCACATGGATAGAATTTTCAATGGTTGCTGTGCAGATATGCAATGCTGTTGCTTCGTGAGCCAAGTGTTTTTCAAATCCACTTAGTGCTGCTTGGGATTGTACACGGTTGATGTCCTGCACAAGGACCTGAAACCCAGCGACTATGGGCTCCATATGGTGAGGAAAGCATTAGAATTTATCCCATTGATCCCTGGCAGGGTTGCAGCTATATGCCATGCTTCACCCTTTTGCCGCCATTCCCATACTGGCCCGAGCCACTAGCTTAACAAGCACTGCGCTCCCTCTCGCGTTCTCTGCCTCAAACTCACTGTCTTGAACGAATGAAAGAATGAATGAAAGAATGAATTAATGAGGCCGACTCAGAGAGAGGGAAAAAGCGAATGCACAAGCGACACTTGTGTGCAAGTATTTTATCTGATGCTCTGGCTATCATCTATCACTAGAACGGATCTATACCCAAAACGCGAAAAGGATTACTTGGGGACGAGTGAGAGGAGAGAGAGAGAGAGAGAGAGAGAGAGAGAGAGATACTTTTTATGACTGTTATTGTTTTAGGCCGACAGCCCTGTACAATAATGAGATCACAAACACAGATGTATGTGATGGACAGTTAACAGCAGGATTATCATTATGTGTCAACTGAAAGTTTTTCCTCCCGGAGTTTCAAAGCATAATGGACATACATAGCCACATCGTTTGTCTCTCACACGATATTTCAATTAGCTGTGCATCTGTACAGAATTTTACTGTGTGCAGATATTGCCCAAGGTATTTTTTCTGAGGTCTGAGTAAAAAGTACATTTTAACAATACATGGTCTCCATTTTCATTATCGATGCAAAAGGGGCACTTCTTGTCCTCCCTTATCTCATCATAACGGTGTCTGTTACTTTTCAGATCGTTAATACCATATCTGAACCTTACAAACGAATCTAGAAATTTCTTAATCGTAATGCTATTAATGTATTCTTCCTGTCCAAAGGTGGATTAGAAGGAAGAGTACTAACGGTAAACTCTCACTGGTTGCGTTGTTAGTTTGCCATTCTTGGACGTTGCAATCCCTAAGCCTTAATTTAAATGCGAGAGAAAGAGAGAGAGAGAGAGAGAGAGAGAGAGAGAGAGAGAGAGAGAGAGAGAGAGAGAGAGAGAGAGATGGGGGGAGGGGGGGGGGATGAAATATTCAGCATCGCCTCACGTGGCCAGAGATTTATCGAGTTAGACGGATAAGCCACCAATGCCCTACTCTGTTCATTTGTTGCCGAAACAGAGGCTTTATCGTGGGTACACAAAGCCGCCGGAGTTCACTCTTCACGCTGGCTCTGTCAAAGCATCATACAATCAATTAATTTCCAGCTCCCATGCATTCTTTTGAAAGGTAGTGGAGAGGAAAGAGGGCAAGAGTGGAGAGTGGAGGAGGGGGAGAGGAGGAAAAAAACAGAGGAATAGAAGGAGAGCGGCGTTGAGAGCGAAAGTGAGCGAGAGAAAGCGAGAGCGAGCGAGAGAGAGAGAGAGAGAGAGAGAGAGAGAGAGAGAGAGAGAGAGAGAGAGAGAGAGAGAGAGAGAGGAGCGAGCGAGCGAGAGAGAGAGAGAGAGAGAAAGAGAGAGAGAAAGAGAGAGAGAGAGAGAGAGAGAGAGAGGGAGGGAGAGAGAGAGGGAGGGAGGGAGGGAGGGAGGGAGGGAGAGAGAGAGAGAGAGAGAGAGAGAGAGAGAGAGAGAGAGAGAGGGGGGGGGGGAGGGACTGACTGACAGAGGGACTGACGGACGGAGGGACTGACTGACGGATGGACGGCCGGCCGGACGGACAGACAAACAGACAGACAGACAGACAGACAGACAGACAGACAGACAGACAGACAGACAGACAGACAGACAGACAGACAGAGGGATACGGGAGAGACAGGCAGGCAGATAGACACAGGCAGATGGCCAGAAGGACGTGTGTTCTCATTGGCTACTTCTTCACTATACCGTTTGTCACTCGCTCCCTGGACAAAAGTTTTAGACTCATTTCACAGACATATCGATTCAATTTGAAAACGATGGGGTCGTCTGGAAACTTTGACATGAGACAATGAATGTGCATGTTCCACCACCATATTTTACAGTGAAAGACGTGGTTCGGTCTACAGAAAAAGAAGATAAAATCTTCCCTGGTATTATAACAAGAAACATCAAAACAATGAAGTAAAGATGACAATAAAAATGTATTTCACGTTTATTCAGAAAGCAATTCAAACAATTGCCTGACAAATAGTTAATCTGTATTTTTATTACATTGCAATGGATGATCTATTCCAGCACCCCTAAATGCCATTGTACCTATCAGAAAGACAGATGCTCTTGCTGACTGACCTTGTATCATGCCCATTTCATTTTACATTTCCAAATTAAATATTCATTTAAGGCAGTGCATACTGTAAAATCATTTCCTAATACATACGCATCAATTGCTTATGTTTTTGCAATATAGTCTTTGACAAAACAATTATTATGTTCTGAGTGGAATCATGTATAAATGCACATACAGGTAAGTATCAAGTTTAATTGTCATCTACCATATGAAGTTTGCTGCCTGCTTGTGTGGTCCATATGATGTCTGGGCCTGCTGCAGTTAAACATGTACAACCAGTGACAAGTGATAAGTGCCTCCAGAACTTCTGTACCTCCTTGGTGCTGATCTTATGTCTCTTTACACCCCCACCCTCCTCTTCTTCCTCCTTCTTTTTATTCCTCCTCCTCCCTCTGCTTTCTATTCCTCCTCTTACTCCTTTCTAATCCTCTTTCTCCTCCTCCCCCTCCTTTCTAATCCTCCCCTCCTCCTCTCTAATCCTCCTGCACCTCCTTTCTAATCCTCTTTCTCCCAAGTCCCCTTCTTTCTAATCTTCCTCCTCCTTTTTAGTCCTCCTTCTCCTTCCCAATCCTCCTCCTCCTCCATTCTAATTCTCATCCTTTCTAATCTTCCCCTTTTCTAATCTTCCCCTTTCTAATCCTCCTTCTTTTTAATCCTCCTACTCCTTTCTAATCCTTTCACCTTTCTTATCCTCCCTCTTTCTAATCTTCTCCCTTTCTAATTCACCTCCTTTCTAATCCTCCCTCTTTCTAATACTCTCCCTTAGTTTCTAATTCTCCTCCTTTCTAATCCTCCTCCTTTCTAATCTTTCCTCTTTCTAATCTTCCCCCTTTCTAATCTTCCCCCTTTCTAATCCTCTTTTTTAAAAATCCTCCTACTCCTTTCTAATCCTACCCCTTTCTAATCCTACCCCTTTCTAATTCACTTCCTTCTAGTCCCCCTCTTCTAATCCCCATCCTTTCTAATCCTCCTCCTTTCTAATCTTCCTCCTTTCTAATCTTCCTCTTCCTTCTAATCCTCCTCCTCCTTGTCATTTTGCCAATGCACTAAGATTCTTTTTCTATGCATTAAAATCCCATTGTAATTTTTCCATACCATTCACACTTCATTTTATTTTCAACTGTTATTGTGGTTACAATCACAATATTATTCACACACATATTCACAGTCATTCATATGAAACATATTTACACCCTCTGTCATTATTGTTGTCTGCATCTTGGTGGATTTCACTCATCCAAGGTGACTCTTATTTTTAAGCAACTTTACTTTGTATAATGGGCAGTGCTAGCAAGCTGTAGTGCCATGAACCCTCATATGCTCATATGGGGGAAGGATTTTCCCTGGCAAGTGGAGTTGGTGCTAGTGTTGAGACCCAGACATGGGTGTTAAGCTGCAGTATAAAACTACACCTTTTTCTTTCATAGTACAAATGTACAAATTATCCTTCATCAGCCAGGATTCGGCTTATGTACAGCATGGCACCATCCTGGGATGTTATCTTTTTAGATACATGTATATCCCAGCTCTTCCTTACACACACTAAAGCATTCAAAACCTCAGTGTCTCTGGCAGTGTCTGCAGAGCTTCCTACACAGGTCAAATATGTACAACGAGAAGCAGTCGGTCGGTTAACAACTGTTTTCATCTGCGAATGCAGCACATGAAGGAGAGAGGTAGAAACTTCATGTGAGCACACGTTTCACATTTTCTCATAGGTGAGGACATGGCCACAGGTCTTGCAAGTTTTGGAGTAGGTGTCCTCCTCCTCATCATAGGTTTCACCACCGTACTCATGTTGGTGAGCAGATAAGTCCTTCTTGTACAAACTGCTCCTCACAGCACGTCGTAGCTCTGCAAACCCACCAAAAAGAAACACGTGAAAATTACTAGTTTGAATTGTTACAAAAAAGGTATACAATAACAACAAAACAGAATATAGTTATACATTTACACATAAATTCTTATACGTGCTGGCAATAATAAATAATCATACTTCCGTATTAGTGCTTGAATACATGTGAGTGTGTCTGTGAAAGCATGAGAGTGTGTTTGTCTGTGTGAAGTAGTGTCAGAATTATACATATATTAGTGACTATGAGTGAGAAGGACAAAATGACAGCGAGGTAGAAAGACAAAAACAGGGGAGATAACTCTAGTTTTGCCTGCATCTCTCCTCTGAATGGTATTTCCCTCATTCACACATTTATAATTATATAAACACTTTTCCAAATAAAAAATATGCAGTTCTTTATAACTACAGTATTGAATAGTTCATATTTCATCATCATTTATCATGTACTATTTGAACCATATCAAATACATGTGAATATAGGCAAAACCTCAAAAGAAAATATTGTCAGGACAAAATATGACAGTTCTTAGTTAAAAATCATCTCTTGTGATTCCAGCAAAGAATGGAATCCCTTGCCCAGGGTAAATTTTAAATCCAAAGTCCTTTGGCCTGCTAAATTAGCTGGGCAAATCAGAATTGTAGATCCCTTTCAGTCAGCTAAGAAAATTAAACTGTCTTCTTATTGAAAAGATGCCCCAAGTACACAGAAAGAAATATGAAAAGATTCTCTCTTCTTGGGATTACGAGAGCAACATTGGTGTTTGGTTCCGTCATGTTAAGCAACATTTACACTTCTAGTTGTCCTGATGTTTCAGAGCCCGCTGGTCAGCAAACACTGAATCCTAACTCAAGAACCATCAGCTGGAGACTATGATACCATGATGCCGTGGTGATCTTGGATCTTCTTCACACAGAAGAGTGCAAGTCATCTGATCTGGATGCAAATCAGAGGAAAAACAAAGACATCTCACCTTTCACCCTCTTGTCAAACTTTTTCTGCTTGGACTTCTGCCTGTTATCGTCTCTCTTTTCCCTAGCAGCTTCCAATTCCTCTTCCGATCCCCACACCTCCATGGCTCTCTTGTACACCTGCAATTAAAGGTCAAGGTGTTGTTTTGTTTAGCAACTTCTCACCTGCATCTCGGTGTAAAATCTCTTTACAATTTACCTCCTGATCACTGGGCCACTTGATAAATCCCGTACAGTCACTTCAAGATTTCAACTGCTTATTTTCCATCACTATTATGAAGAAATCATTTATATCTCTTCAAAGTGGAGAGGCAACACATGTCCAAATCATGTTGCTGCATTTCTTCATCTTACTACCCCTGAAGGTTGCAGGTAGGAACTGACCAACTGTGTCTCTCTATGTATTTCATAGGAGGCAAATAAAGAGGACAACTGTGTCTCTCTATGTATTTCATAGGAGGCAAATAAAGAGGACAACTGTGTCTCTCTATGTATTTCATAGGAGGCAAATAAAGAGGACAACTGTGTCTCTCTATGTATTTCATAGGAGGCAAATAAAGAGGACAACTGTGTCTCTCTATGTATTTCATAGGAGGCAAATAAAGAGGACAACTGTGTCTCTCTATGTATTTCATAGGAGGCAAATAAAGAGGACAACTGTGTCTCTCTATGTATTTCATAGGAGGCAAATAAAGAGGACAACTGTGTCTCTCTATGTATTTCATAGGAGGCAAATAAAGAGGACAACTGTGTCTCTCTATGTATTTCATAGGAGGCAAATAAAGAGGACAACTGTGTCTCTCTATGTATTTCATAGGAGGCAAATAAAGAGGACAACTGTGTCTCTCTATGTATTTCATAGGAGGCAAATAAAGAGGACAACTGTGTCTCTCTATGTATTTCATAGGAGGCAAATAAAGAGGACAACTGTGTCTCTCTATGTATTTCATAGGAGGCAAATAAAGAGGACAACTGTGTCTCTCTATGTATTTCATAGGAGGCAAATAAAGAGGACAACTGTGTCTCTCTATGTATTTCATAGGAGGCAAATAAAGAGGACAACTGTGTCTCTCTATGTATTTCATAGGAGGCAAATAAAGAGGACAACTGTGTCTCTCTATGTATTTCATAGGAGGCAAATAAAGAGGACAACTGTGTCTCTCTATGTATTTCATAGGAGGCAAATAAAGAGGACAACTGTGACTTGACTTGCTCTTATTCTTACCGACTCTAATGATCTTTGGTGATCACTGGCCTTGAATAGCCTTCAAAAGCTGATAGGCCATAAAACTCCATCCATTCATCCATTTTCTTGCTAACATCTACCACACAAAGTTAATGTATTTATTACCAACGCCTTTTGTTCTCATTATATCCTTTATGTGTATTCATCTAGCAAGATCCCCCTGTGGGTTCCGCGTAAGATTTGACCCACTGTCTCCCTACGCGATTCATAAGAGGCGAATAACTAGGGACACCGTGACTGGATTACGTTTACTCTAAACTGTTCTAGTGAATTTTGTGCTTAATGGCCTTACATAACCTACAAAGGCTGATAGGCCGTAAAACACTATCCATCCATCCATCTAGCAAGCTCCAGTGCTGAGTTTAAAAAAACCTTCAGGAAAATCTACCTGTGGGTGTAGGAAGAGCTTCATGTCTCCCCAGTGCGAGTTGTGAGGGTTTCTCCTGATAATGAACTTCAGTGAAGGTTCGCGGCGGTCAAAGTCAACATCCTTGAGCAGAAACTTGTTCTTGGCATCTGTCTTGGTGATCAGGCCATACTTCTCCTCATCCTGCCTGCACAATGGAAGAAGAGACAGGGTTCAAAGATGGGAAGTTTCGATTACTTCCCAGATGTAACTCAGCTCAGACTAAGCACACTCTCTGCACCTCAGTCATCCTGCCTTCCACTAGGCTCCAAAGTGGTGTCTCTCAAGAATCATGAAATGCAGGCTAATACTCAGATATATTCTGAAGTGTAACATATGGTCACAGCTGCCTAATGTCCCTCTCATCAGCTGGGATCAATGACTGCCTGGCTTTCGGGGCCTGCTCCAGTAGCTCAGCCAGGGGCCTGCTCCAGTAGCTCAGCCAGGGGCCTGCTCCAGTAGCTCAGCCAGGGGCCTGCTCCCATAGCTCAGCCAGGGGCCTGCTCCAGTAGCTCAGCCAGGGGCCTGCTCCAGTAGCTCAGCCAGGCGTGGCCCCAAGCAGCAAAAAGGCTACCAGGCAACATGTGGACAGGGTCAGATCATTAAGATTTTAAGAGAAATAGTGGGATTTACTGGTAGACACTAGAAACATCAATTTCTGTGTGCTCTCACTATAGAACTAAAACTCTGCTAGGGAAAGATAGAAAATGTTACAGGATTTCTGAAGGGAATCTTCAACCTCTTGGATAACAATTGAGTGTCTATAATAATCAGCATGAACACACACGATGATGATGATGATGATGATGATGATGATGATGATGATGATGATGATGATGATGATGATGATGACATTGACGATGATGATGTCAATGACACTGACAATTCCATCATGTATGCTGATGCTGACATTTGGGGACAATAAACACAATAATGATAGTTGACAGCATAAGCTATGAAGAGAGACAGCATTCAAAATGGTGATGATGATTCTACGATGATGAGAATGATGATATTACACTGGCAGCAAAAGATGTCTCACTTGTGTGCCTACCTGCAAAGGTCACAGGCAGGGAAGTCAAAATGGGTGTGGAGGTAGGAGTCCATAAACTCCTTGCCACAGCCATCACAGATCAACTTGTCCTCCCCCACCACAGGCCCTGCAAGAACGGCACCCATTTATCAGTGGAAGAGTTGGAAGGCATCCCTAGTCACACGGGACAGACACACTTTCCCCATTTTGTCATGTGCAGTTCTACTAACCCCTCATTGCCTCCATCTTCCCACTTACACCTCATCCTGTTTTGTGAATAACTGCACACTCATGAATAAAACTGAACACTGCATGCCCACTATTACAACACATAAACATACATTCTCTCTCTCTCTCTCTCTCTCTCTCTCTCTCTCTCTCTCTCTCTCTCTCTCTCTCTCTCTCTCTCTCTTCTTACTGTCTCTCACTGTCACTGTCTCAGTGACTGTCAGTCTGTTACTGTCTGTCTGTCTGTCTGTCTGTCTGTCTGACTGACTGACTGACTGACTGTCTGTCTGTCTGTCTGTCTGTCTGTCTGTCTGTCTGTCTGTCTGTCTGTCTGTCTGTCTGTCTGTCTGTCTGTCTGTCTGTCTGTCTCTCTCTCTCTCCTCTCTCTCTCTCTCTCTCTCTCTCTCTCTCTCTCTCTCTCTCTCTCTCTCTCTCTCTCTCTCACACACACACACACACACACACACACACACACACAAGCACACACACATAAAAACTCATACATTTGTTCACATATACATGCAAGTGCGCCTGCATGCACACACACACACACACACACACACACACACAACCACACAGATCTAAGTACAGATCTCTTTTGCTGGCAAGGCCCCTCATAACTACAAGTTCAAAGAAGAGCATATTTGCTTTGACATTAAACATTGGATTTAGAGTTCAAAAATCCCAAACCTGGTAGGTGTTTGATGTCCACCTCCACCTTGGCCAATTTCTCCTCATCTTCCTCCAGGAAAAACCCTGCACCCGTGTCCACTTCACGCGGCATTGATTTGCAGTATCTGCAGCAAGACAGGCAGGAAAATGTAAACACTTCTGTATAGATTGGGGTATAGTCGTCAAGTTACAGAACAGCGTCCTCAATTGTTCACAGTCTGGACTGTCTTTCTCTTAATCTCTGTCTCTGTCTTTCTGTCTCTCTCTGTGTCTCTCTCTCTATGTTTCTGTCTGTGTCTGTTTCTGTCTGTCTGTCTGTCTGTCTGTCTGTCTGTCTGTCTGTCTGTCTGTCTGTCTGTCTGTCTGTCTGTCTGTCTGTCTGTCTGTCTGTCTCTCTCTCTCCTTCTCTCTCTCTCTCTCTCTCTCTCTCTCTCTCTCTCTCTCTCTCTCTCTCTCCTTCTCTCTCTCTCTCTCTCTCTCTCTCTCTCTCTCTCTCTCTCTCTCTCTCTCTCTCTCTCTCTCTGTATCTGAGTCTGTCTGTCTCTGTGCCTATCTTTGTGTTTGTCTCTGAGTCTGTCTGTCTGTCTGTCTGTCTCTGTGTCTGTCTGTCTTTCTGTCTGTCTGTCTGTCTGTCTGTCTATTGTTGTGTCTGCCTCTGTGTCTGCCTCTGTGGTTGTCTCTGTGTCTGTCTGTCTGTCTGACTGTCTGTCTGTCTGTCTCTCTTACACAACACAGAACACACACACACACACACACACACACACACACACACACACACACACACAGAGTGAAAGCCTACAATTTGATTAAAGTCTGTAAGCTGGAAGTCATGCCAATTCTGCATAGGGAGATACACTGTACATGACATTTGGCAAAGATGCTGCAGGAATGAAATATTTTCCTCTAATATTAGATACATTTCCAAAGTACACCTGATCTTTTGTGATGAGGTAGATAACTATGCAAGGCAAATAACTTGCATACACCAACTCACCTGTCCGCATTGACAATGTAGGGGGCACTGGCAATACGAGCCTGTCGAAGCAAGAGCGCTCGTTGTCTGTTTCGCTCAATCTTTGCTCTCTGGGCAATGGTCAGTTCAGGTTCCTCTTTCTTCTCCTGGAGAGTGGACTCTTGTGCTACTGGTCAAAGACAAACTTGGTTGGAACAAGACTGCATGACATCAGGCTGGTATGCTGCAATCACTAACTCAGAGACTAGAACCAAAATGATAATGCAGTATGTATGTATCCTCTTTTCTTTTTCTTTTTTTCAGTGGTAAACTTGCAGGAATGGAGTTTACATTCCTCACCTGAGGTATCATTAAGTTGTGGAATTGTTTTTAAAAACTGACAGAATTATATACACAAATGGTCATTTAAAAGCAACAATCAAATAAATCTGAATCGTTATTTTGCACATCCTTCAAATGCAGAATGCTCTATCCTCGCTCTGATATCAACAATACATAAAAGGCCTATATATTTGTTATCAACTGCTGTAAATTCACAATCATACTGCAAAAGTTGGGGGGTAATTTGCAAATTTGTAAACGTTGATATATGCTATAGATGTAGACGATTTCCGCTGATGCATATCCTATGAGTCTAGTAATGATCATGATTATCTGAGAAATGTATCTGCCCGAGAACCAGTTCAACCACCACGCACATCCACCATCCACTGCTGTACACACTCATCACATGTATGTCTTTTCATAAAAGTGCGGTGGCGCGGGCGCAAAAAGCCATTCAAAAACTCCCATTGACGAACAAATCATCGGAAGTACGAGAAATCTTATGAATGGTTGCATAGCTAGCTTTGTTTGTGTACACAGTGACAGTACAGTTTCGACCAAACTCCAAATTGACCAAAGCATGAATCCTCTCGCAATAGTTTCACGCGAGTTGTGTACTGTAATCATCACCGATCGTATGGTTCAGAAAGAAATAATAATGTGCAGTAGAAATCAATAAGAGCACTGCGTCACAAGACACGGTCAAACCTTCTTCTTTTATGGCAGACTCCATTTGGATACTTTCTGGAGACGATAATGATGTAAACAATTTTAGCAGCTAGACACCGGTTACTGGATGTTGACAATTGCAGTCAGGGTCGACAACTCTAAACATTTCTGTGGTTGCGTACATGTGGTGCTCTCCCTTGGACACAGATTTTAATCATTCTGTCAGAGCAAGCGTGTGTTGTGAACATCGTTCCTGTTTTCATTTGTCAGTTTAGTGTGAACAGGCTTTCAGAGTTGTTTGAGTTTGTCACTGTGTATTTTCTATCACTTTTTAAATCGCTGTTGTGGATTTACATTTGCTTGCTTGATTTGTTTCGTGATATATGGGGCCAGCAGTGCTTAATGTAGTAGAATTTTTGTATTGTTTGAATTTAAGTGGTATGATTGATATGGTAAATTTGTCTGCGGTGGATAATTTCATGGAATTTGATGCTTTGTCTGTGCACGTGTTCTCTGTGGGCACAAGCATGTGTTGGTATTCGTTCCTGTTTTCATATTTGTCTGTTTACTGTGAACAGGCTTTTAGAGTTGTTTGTTTTTGTCACTGTGTTTTTCTGTTACTTTTTTAATTGCTGTTGTGGTTTTACATTTGCTTGCTTGATTTGTTTCGTGATATATGGAGCCAGCAGTGCTTGTAGTTGAATTTTTGTACTGTTTGAATTCATGTGGTATGATTGATATGGTAAATTTGCCCGCTCTATAGTGTATATTCTAGTTTTATCCCTCCAGGTTTACTGGAGGTCCTACAGACTTTATCCCTCCAGGTTTACTGGAGGTCCTACAGACTTTATTAGTCTGTCTGTCTGTCTGTCTGTCCCGTCTCCACGGCCTATATCTCAAAAACTACTGGACGGATTTCCTTGAGAATTTGCACACTGACTGGAAGTTAGGTCCCATTCAATATTATCAAATTTTCAGAATCGAGGTTTTAAAAGAAAGTGACTTTTTTACATTTTGGTGTTTCAATGAAAACAATTCAACAGACTCCATTTTGCAAAATCTGTGACGTCATCATTTGACGTCGTATAACGTGACGTCATTTGCGAGGAGATTTTTTGAGAAGGGTGAATACGCCTTATCTGCGAACACTGTCGACAACTTCAAGGCTAGTACGTTAGACTACTTCTGGAAAGACAGCCCTACTATGTATAACCCAACCTGCTGCACCTAGACTGCATAATAGCCGCCACGCATGCAAGTCTAGCACTAGGAACTATTAAAATGCTACACAGCCTACCTCATAGAATTTTTCAAGTTTAAAAAGCTTGATGTAGCCACTGTTTACAATTGGCTCATGCACACGCTGCCATGGTGAAATCTCCGCAGTAAATCTGACCTAATTTCTGATTGGCCAAAACTACGAAAATGTGTCACGGGAAGTAACTCCTGTATAGTTTTGAATCATACAAATTCGCACTTTTAAAAGTCATTTTTCACTGTTTAATAGATACGATCGAAGAGGGAACTTTGTTGTTTTCAATTCCCAATACCATGTACTATCATAATATAATATGGGAACATCGTCCATATTTTGGCTGAGCGGACCTGTAGAAGGAGTTGTTATCCGAAGGCACGCCCTGCGGTCTATGTGTGATTCGGGTGTAATACTGCCAATAAACGTCGTTAAGCTTAAGATTACACCCGAATCACACGGACCGTTAAGGTGCATGGAGTACAGTACCGGTCAAGAGTCACAACAACCACCGACACCGACCATTTCAGCCTTCTTCATGATGCGTTAGAATCCTGCCGTTGTCGTGGTGAACATGGCTGACAACGGTCAGAATGATTACTTGCTTGGT
>JAWQFJ010025635.1:20000-29720 GCA_034096865.1 Theodoxus fluviatilis | reverse complement strand
TAAAACCGGGCTCTCTAAGGCGCCCTGTTTTGTTCCGGCAGGACAGTCAAAGAAATCTGACCTGCTACCATTCCACCGGACGCACGCCTGAACTTTATCGTACATTGCTTTCAGCATTTTAATCAGTTTTGTAGAAATACCCAATTTTGCTAACACCGTCCAGAGACTTTGGCGATTCACAGTATCGAAAGCTTTCAGATAATCAACGAATGCTACATACAGCTTTCCTCTTCTGCCACCGTATACAAACTTGGTTATCATGGCATGTAGTGTAAAAATATGATCAACAGTTGAGTGTTCTCTACGAAAACCAGCTTGTTCGACACATACTTTGCTGTTGTCTTCTACCCAGTTTTGCAGACGATTTGTCAATATTGACGAAAATAATTTACTAATGACACTAAGCAGTGATATACCTCTGTAATTTGAGGGATCTAGTGAATTTCCTCCTTTATGTATTGGGACAATAACCGATCGGCTCCACTCTTCCGGGAAAAGCTGTTTATCATAAATGATATTAAATAGTCTAGTGAAGAAAGGAACCAGCTGTTTTCTTCCTAGCTTGATGAGTTCACTGGGGATTTCGTCTAGACCTGGTGCTCTGCCATGACTTAATTTTGTCAGAGCTTGATCTACTTCATTAGTAGTGATGGTGGCATCTAAAGCATCGTCATATATGTCTGCGACACATTCATTGTCTGCAGGTGAATTGGTTACATGGACGATATTTTGATTAAACAGACTTTCGAAGTAAGATTTCCATTTGTCTATTTCTATATCTGGTAATTTCGCCCTTTTCCAAGATTTCTTGCGAATTACATGCCAGAATTTGTCAGAGTTGTAAAGATTTTTCAGGAGGTAAGTGCTTAGGTTCTTTTCATAGTCTTTTTTCTTCTGCCGAATCAGCTGTTTGTAGTTGTTCCTACAACGTACATAGGAATTTTTATCTGTTGTTGCTAGTGTTCTTTTGTAAGCAGCAAGCGCTCTCCTTGCCATCACTTTTGCGGACTTACAATCTTTGTCATACCATTCTGCCTGTTTTTGCGGAATTTGGTTGGATGATAGGAAGGTTCGCCGCATGCAGTCAGCAGCTTGACTTAGGGCAACCGTTAACATTTTTACCGACGAGTTCAAGCATACATCTAGACAAACATAAGCCTGACCAAGCAAATCACTGAATTTGGGAGACTGCATGTTTTTGAGAACCTCTTCAGTTTTGTCTGCATCCCATATCGTTCTCGATATCTCTTTTACCATCTTTTCTTGTGCACCTTTGGTAATTTTAGAGCCTACTTTTATTTCAAGCGGCATATGACTAGATTCGATCCTGGATCCTACAGTTACGGAAACATCGGTTTCAAAATTCGTGTTCATAATGAGACAATAGTCAACAACACTTTCGCCATGTTGTGAAACATAAGTAAACTTTCCTTCCCTATCGTCCTTATTGCTTCCATTCAGTATGCAGATATGGTAAATCTTGCACAAATCTATTAAAGTATTTCCAAACTTATTTCTAACATTGTCTTGCGAGTTTCGATAAGAAACGCTATCAGGGCAGTGACAATAATCATGTTCCCGACTATAATTGTCATCATCTTCAGTGTGTTGGTTCCAGTGACTGGTTCTTGCATTCAAATCACCACATATTACGATGTTTGCACGTGGGTGTGCTTCTTGAATGTCAAGCAATACTTCTTCTAGCAAGATCAAATTGCATTTTATATCCTTATCTTTATAATAATGAGAATCTACTGGTGGAATGTAGACAGAGACCAAAATTAATTCCCCTTGTGCAATGTCACCAAATTTAAGAGCAATCATATTGTCATAAACACAAGGCAACTGACACACGGTATTTGGGAATGACTTCTTGACAATGGTAACCACTCCCCCGGATCGCCTTCCTTGATTGGATAACTTGACTGCCGGGGAATGAAACACAAAATAGTCACTAAAGTAAATGTTAAAATCAAAGTCAGCTGAGGTGAAGGTCTCAACAAAACAACAAACGTCAAAGGAGAAAACGTGCTGCACAAAGCTGGGTTCACTAAGCTTCGAGGAAAGACCTTCTATGTTCCAACTTAGCAAATTTATGTTAAGTCCTAATGGGCAAAGCACAGTACCTGGAAATCTATCCGGTTGTGACCACCCTAAGGGCACTGGTAGTCCGTTAGGACAGAGGAGAGGGCGTCGGCCTGACCGTCAGGCCTGAGAGGAGGGGGTGGATGCTGGACCCTGTGGCCTCACTGCCTCAGAGTGACGCAGTCTTCCCCCCACACACTCTGACGGGGGTCGGAATTCTCAGGCACAACGTCTCCGCAGTTGCTCGGGGGCAGCGGCTTGTCCACATCCATCCTCGCGTCCGCGAAGATCGGTTCTTCATCTTGGCCATCGTCGATGTCGTCCGTTTCTTGTGCCTCCTCTGTCTGAGTAGTGATCGCCTGAGTGCAATCGGTGACGACCCAGTCCAGTAGGGTGCGCTGGGTGCACGATGCACGCGCCGAGCGTGCAGCGTGAGAGCTGCTACCAGTGGATGAGGTCCTAGCTGCCACGTTGACATTAGCACGCTTTTCATTGGTTGCTGGAGCCTCGACAGTTTGCTTAGGCGTCATGGTCGCTGATTGGGTTTTGTCACGTGTTACATTGTTTATCGCCTGCACGTGTTCATCTGCTGTAACTGGGCTCGGGATCGAGCTAGGTATGTTGCGGATTGCAGGCTGTATCTCAGTTCCAGGTGAACTTGACAGATGGTACTCGTCATTCTCGTCCGTAATGTCCCTCCTTTCCTCTACCACTGGGTCATGGATCTCTGCAGAGTAGTTTCCAGTGTCGTTCGGAGGTAGGCCGGGTTGGGCTAGTTGGTGTTGTATCCCCGCTCTGGACAGAGTAATCAGGTTGTTTGCGTTCGCCTTGTTCCTTCTCTTCTTGCTCTCTCTGGGGAAACGTGGCGAACGTGGATCTAACTGACCCATGTGCACGGAGGGTCCTTTGCCATGCAGTTCCACCATTCCATCAGGGGTAAGCTTTCCAGGGTACCTGATCTGCACAGTGTTTACAGTGGCGGCAGTACGATGATCATACGTGGTTGGTACGTCAGTCGCTGTCCGTCGCGGAGCGTGTGATAAAAAGTTGGGCGCCTCGGTGTCTCGGTAGAGCAACCTGTTATTTCTGAAGTACCCAATCCTTCCCTGGCTCCGAAGGTCTCGCAGTACTGCTGCCTGCCTAGTCGTCAGCTCGCCCGATATGTGCACTCCCCTGGATCTGAGACCCTCTCTGCCTCTCTGCAGGAGAGCAAGTTTGTCGGACCATGTAGCGAACGCTACTAGGACAGGGCGGGGACGTCCACGCTGGCTGTCGCGTGAGCCGAGTCGCTGAACTCGCACTATGTCCCGCCTTTGCCAGTCGATGTCAGGTACAGCTTCCCGGAGCAGATGCATAATTATGCTCAGGCAGTCCCAATATGTCTCTCTCCCCTCCTCCTTGACGCCAAACAACCTAACATTGTTTCGTACTGTCTGGAGTTCGAGATTTTCACATTCTTTCTCTGCCTCGTTCAGTCTCTCTGTATGTTCAGTTGTTACTTCAGCCAGCCTTTCTTTGATCTCGTACTGCTCCGTCTGAAACGTCTGATTCCAGTCAATAAGATGTTGGTATTGTGCTTGAGATCTTCTCTCGGCTTCTTGAACTGACTGTCTTAGGTAGTCCTGTTGCTCACAAAGCCCCTGCAAGAATGACTTGGTGTTCAACATATCGTTCTGCAGACTGTCGAATTTATCGCTGATCATATTCGACAGTTTATCATTGGCTTCATGCATCTGGGCGCGGAGAGTTTCAAAAGCATAAGCTATTTCAGGAGCGGGTGTTCCAATGTTTGTATTTTCGTCTGTCTGTGTGCCTTGGCAGGTGCTAGGTCCCGGGTTTTCAGATACGTCACCGCTCAGGAGTATGCGTTGGGAGAAGTCACAGTTGAGAGAGAGAGAGAGAGAGAGAGAGAGAGAGAGAGAGAGAAAGAGCGAGCGAGAGAGAGAGAGCGAGCGAGAGAGAGAGAGAGAGAGAGAATACATGGAGAGAAATAAAATGTAGTTGTTCAGTATTGTGAAAACATCCCTCTTATTTCTCACAACAGGAGGCCTTGGTCATCATGTCGTCATGACAGTGGGTGACAAGTACCAGGGGAGGCACCACCAGTTCTTCTATGACAACTTCTTTTCATCTCCTGCCCTTGCCAAGGCTCTGCTGCAGAAGAACACCTACTGCTGTGGGACATGTCGTGTGAACAGAAAGGGGTGGCCAAAAGAACTTGTTTTCAATAACCGCACACCGAAGAACAAGCGCATGAAAGTGGGGGAGACGCGCATGATGCAGGATGGCCCCATGCTGGCTACAGTCTGGCAAGACAAACGGACTGTGTGTGTCCTTTCCACAGGTATTCAGCCACTGATAGGGACAGCCAAGCGCGCCAGGGAAAAGGAGCCAAGGTTGACACTTCTGTGCCCACCACTTTCCTTGAGTACAACTGCAGCATGGGAGGTGTCGATCTCTTCGACCAACTTCGGAAGTACTACGGCTTGGGCAGGCAGAGCCGCAAGTGGTGGCGGTACCTGTTCAACTTCATCATGGAGGCTGCCATCCTCAATGCTTTCACTATCTTTACCTCAACGCAACGTCCACATCCTCGCAAGAGTAAGGACCATGACATGCTGTGGTTTAGGATGTCTCTGTACAGAGCCCTGCATAAGGGAAATGTGCAAACTCCGCGCCAAGTCCAACATCCAGCATCGTTTGCTGGCAGAGCCATCACTGACCCTTATGAACATGCTGTGGTTCGCAGGAAGAAAAACTGTGTGCAGTGCCAGAGTCTGAAGAGGCGAACGCCCAGTGGCCGAGGGGTACAGACTGTCTGGGGCTGTGTGCTCTGCAAGGTGAATCTGTGCAAAGGGGCTTGTTTTGCACAGTTCCATGTGAATTTGCAGTGAATGAGGGCAGCTGTTTTGTTCAGTTTCAGTTAGTTTCAGTGAATAAGGACAACTCTATATTCTCATTTGTGACATTGATGGGAATTTCATACTTGTGGTATCTAGTGTGAAGTGAGAAGTTTGTTACTGAAAGGTGTTTAGCTCAGTATCCATGGGAACCTGTTCAAACTTTAGTTTCAGTGAACAGTTTCAATGAATAAGGACAACTCCAGTTTTGCACAATTTCTTTGGAACCTAGTCTATATTCTCATTTGTGACACTGATGGGAATTTTATACTTGTGGTATCTAGTCTGAAGTGAGAAGTTTGATACTGAAAGGTGCTGTGTGAGGGTGTGAACTTTGGAAAGAGAGTCTTTGCACAGGAATCTGTTTGCATGAATATGTCTAAACCTTCATTTGTTTTATATCTTTGGTCTTTTTTCCTCTGTCTACCTCTTCTTTGTTGACTGGTGATTAGTAAATCAAGCATGTGTCCTTACCAAAACTTTGCAAGATTTGAACTTGGATATTACTTTTTTTCTTCATGTATTCATTTCTAAGAATGTTATTCATTTCTCTTTCTAATGAAACAACAATCATCCTTCAATTCATCAGTAATTTCTTTTTCCTTAATTCAATTGAGAAATTTTGAAATAAATTTTGATTGTAAGGACCCAATGGAATTTCGTAAGTTGCCTCCCTTACCTGGTTTCTTTTTGGTAGTGATTAAGTGACCAGTGGCTCATGCACAAGAGGGTTAATTCCGATTGCTTCTCCCCCCCCCCCCCCTGACAAAGTCAGTGGCAGAAAGACGGACACCTGGAGGTCAGTCCAGGTGTGGCCCACCCCCCGAGAGTGTAAGGAAGATGCAAGGGCCGAAACACTCGGCGACGGGGGCTCTTCCTCTGAAGACCGTCTGCTGCTTCGCTCTGTAAGGAGTTTCTAGCTACGAGTAACACCATACATCACCTGGAGATGTAGAAATCCCTGTTTTGATGGAGGGCAAAACACACCAAACATCACCTGGAGATGTGGAAATCTCTGGCTTGATGGAGGGCAAAACACACCAAACATCACCTGGAGATGTGGAAATCCCTGGTTTGATGGAGGGCTGTTACGCAGCTCGACTAGCTCGTTTTCTTTAAGTAGTTAGTCTAGGGGAAACAAACACACACACACAGCCGAACTGGCAACACTATCTCACAGTCATTATATCAAAACGATGGAACGCGACAGAATGAACCGTGAGGACATAGGTCAAAATTAAATCACTTTAATATAAAACTAGGGTTTGCCACCATTCAAAGGTACTTAACTGAATTCGTAGACGGTTTCCGACGAAATATCTCCCTTCCACCTCCTCTCCCTTCCATCTCCTCTCCCTTCCACCTCCTCTCCCTTCCACCCCCTCTCCCTTCCACCCCCTCTCCCTTCCACCTCCTCTCCGCTCCACCTTCTCTCCGCTCCACCTCCTCTCCCTTTCACCTCATCTCCCCTCCACCCCCTCTCCCTTCCACTTCCTCTCCCTTCCACCTCCTCTCCATTCCACCTCCTCTCCCTTCCACCTCCTCTCCCTTCCACCTCCTCTCCCTTCCACCTCATCTCCCCTCCACCCCCTCTCCCTTCCACCCCCTCTCCCTTCCACCTCTTCTCCGCTCCACCTTCTCTCCGCTCCACCTCCTCTCCCTTCCACCCCTCTCCCTTCCACGTCCTCTCCCTTCCATCTCCTCTCCATTCCACCTCCTCTCCCTTCCACCTCCTCTCCCTTCCACCTCCTCTCCCTTCCACCTCCTCTCCCTTCCACCCCTCTCTCTTCCACCTCCTCCCTTCCACCTCCTCTCCGCTCCACCTCCTCTTCCTTCCACCTCCTCTCCCTTCCACCTCCTCTCCCTTCCACCTCCTCTCCCTTCCACCCCCTCTCCCTTCCACCTCCTCTCTTCCACCTCCTCTCCCCTCCACCTCCTCTCCCTTCCACCTCCTCTCCCCTCCACCTCCTCTCCCTTCCATCTCCTCTCCCTTCCACCTCCTCTCCCTTCCACCTCCTCTCCCTTCCACCTCCTCTCCCTTCCACCTCCTCTCCATTCAACACCCCTCTCCCTTCCACCTCCTCTCTTCCACCTCCTCTCCCCTCCACCTCCTCTCCCTTCCACCTCCTCTCCCCTCCACCTCCTCTCCCTTCCATCTCCTCTCCCTTCCACCTCCTCTCCCTTCCACCTCCTCTCCCTTCCACCTCCTCTCCCTTCCACCTCCTCTCCCTTCCACCTCCTCTCCCTTCCACCTCTTCTCTCTTCCACCTCCTCTCCCTTCCACCCCCTCTCCCTTCCACCTCCTCTTCCTTTCACCTCCTCTCCCTTCCATCTCCTCTCCCTTCCACCTCCTCTCCCTTCCACCTCCTCTCCCTTCCACCCCCTCTTCCTTCCACCTCCTCTCTTCCACCTCCTCTCCCCTCCACCTCCTCTCCCTTCCAGCTCCTCTCCCCTCCACCTCCTCTCCCTTCCATCTCCTCTCCCTTCCACCTCCTCTCCCTTCCACCTCCTCTCCCTTCCACCTCCTCTCCCTTCCACCTCCTCTCCCTTCCACCTCCTCTCCCTTCCACATCTTCTCTCTTCCACCCCCTCTCGCTTCCACCTCCTCTCTCTTCCACCTCCTCTCCCTTCCACCCCCTCTCCCTTCCACCTCCTCTCCCTTTCACCTCCTCTCCCTTCCACCCCCTCTCCCTTCCACCTTCTCTCCCTTCTACCTCCTCTCCGCTCCACCTCCTCTCCCTTCCACCTCATCTCATCTCCACCCCCTCTCCCTTCCATCTCCTCTCCCTTCCACCTCCTCTCCCTTCCACCTCCTCTCCCTTCCACCTCCTCTCCCTTCCACCTCCTCTCCCTTCCACATTCTCTCCCTTCCACCTCCTCTCCCTTCCACCTCCTCTCCCTTCCACCTCCTCTCCCTTCCACCTCCTCTCCCTTCCACCCCCTCTCCCTTCCCCCTCCTCTCTTCCACCTCCTCTCCGCTCCACCTCCTCTCCCCTCCACCTCCTCTCCCTTCCACCTCCTCTCCCCTCCACCTCCTCTCCCTTCCACCTCCTCTCATTTCCACCTCCTCTCCCTTCCACCTCCTCTCCCCTTCACCTCCTCTCCCCTCCACCTCCTCTTTGCTCCACCTCCTCTCCCTTCCATTTCCTCTCCCTTCCACCTCCATTCCCTTCCACCCCCTCTCCCTTCCACCTCCTCTCCCTTCCACCTCCTCTCCCTTCCACCTCCTCTCCCTTCCACCTCCTCTCCCTTCCACCTCCTCTCCCTTTCACCTCCTCTCCCTTCCACCCCCTCTCCCTTCCACCTCCTCTCTCTTCCACCTCCTCTCCGCTCCACCTCCTCTCCCCTCCACCTCCTCTCCCTTCCACCTCCTCTCCCCTCCACCTCCTCTTCGCTCCACCTCCTCTCCCTTCCACCTCCTCTCCCTTCCACCTCCTCTCCCCTCCACCTCCTCTCCCCTCCACCTCCTCTTCGCTCCACCTCCTCTCCCTTCCACCTCCTCTCCCCTCCACCTCCTCTCCCCTCCACCTCCTCTGCCCTCCACCTCCTCTCCCCTCCACCTCCTCTCCCCTCCACCTCCTCTTCTCCACCTCCTCTCCCCTCCACCTCCTCTCCCCTCCACCTCCTCTCCCCTCCACCTCCTCTCCCTTCCACCTCCTCTTCTCCACCTCCTCTCCCCTCCACCTCCTCTCCCCTCCACCTCCTCTCCCCTCCACCTCCTCTCCCCTCCACCTCCTCTCCCTTCCACCTCCTCTCCCCTCCACCTCCTCTTCGCTCCACCTCCTCTATCTTCCACCTCCTCTCCCTTCCACCCCCTCTCCCTTCCACCTCCTCTCCCTTCCACCTCCTCTCCCTTCCACCCCCTCTCCCTTCCACCTCCTCTCCCTTCTACCTCCTCTCCGCTCCACATCCTCTCCCCTCCATGTCCTCTCCCCTCCATCTTCTCTCCGCTCCACCTCCTCTCCCTTCCACCTCCTATCCCCTCCACCCCCTCTCCCTTCCACCTCCTCTCCCTTCCACCTCCTCTCCCTTCCACCTCCTCTCCCTTCTACCTCCTCTCCCTTTCACCTCCTCTCCCTTCCACCCTCTCTCCCTTCCACCTCCTCTCTCTTCCACCTCCTCTCCGCTTCACGTCCTCTCCCCTCCACCTCCTCTCCCCTCCACCTCCTCTTCCCTCCACCTCCTCTTCCCTCCACCTCCTCTCCCTTCCACCTCCTCTCCCTTCCACCTCCTCTCCCCTCCACCTCCTCTCCCCTCCACCTCCTCTTCGCTCCACCTCCTCTCCCTTCCACCTCCTCTCCCCTCCACCTCCTCTCCCCTCCACCTCCTCTCCCCTCCACCTCCTCTTCCCTCCACCTCCTCTCCCTTCCACCTCCTCTCATTTCCACCTTCTCTCCCTTCCACCTCCTCTCCCCTTCACCTCCTCTCATTTCCACCTCCTCTCCCTTCCACCTCCTCTCCCCTTCACCTCCTCTCCCCTCCACCTCCTCTTCGCTCCACCTCCTCTCCCTTCCATTTCTTCTCCCTTCCACCTCCTCTCCCTTCCACCCCCTCTCCCTTCCACCTCCTCTCCCTTCCACCTCCTCTCCCTTCCACCTTCTCTCCCTTCCAGCTCCTCTCCCTTCCACCTCCTCTCCCTTTCACCTCCTCTCCCTTCCACCCCCTCTCCTTTCCACCTCCTCTCTCTTCCACCTCCTCTCCGCTCCACCTCCTCTCCCCTCCACCTCCTCTGCCT
>JAWQFJ010025635.1:7500-15000 GCA_034096865.1 Theodoxus fluviatilis | reverse complement strand
CGTCACGTTATTCGACGTCAAATGATGACGTCACACATTTTGCAAATGGAGTCTGTTGTATCGTTTTCATTGCAACACCAAAATGTAAAAAAGTCACTTTCTTTTCAAACCTCGATTCTGAAAATTTGATAATATTGAATCGGACCTAACTTCCAGTCAGTGTGCAAAATCTCAAGGAAATCCGTCCAGTAGTTTTTGAGATATAGGCCGTGGAGTCGGGACAGACACACACACACACACACAGACAGATAAAGTCTGTAGGACCTCCAGTAAACCTGGAGGGATAATACAATACAAGTAAAGTTGCTCGTCGTCTTGGAGACGTTGACGACGGCGTTTGAGCGCATCATGTATAAACATAGCAGCATGTTTTGTCTTAATGTATCCTCGTCCGTCAATCAGAAAGGTAAAGCCAATGTTATATAAATACTGAGTATACCTTTTAACATATTTTTCTCTAAGATCCTTATAGGTTTCACATTCTAACAGGAAATGAATTTCATCTTCTACTTGATCCTTACAAAATGGACAGTGTGTGTCTCCTCCACTGAAATTGTTGTGAGTGCGCAGGTCACTTATTCTTTAAGGCGTATCAATGCATCGATGAACTTTCCTATTTCTGTGGTACTGAGGTATTTCTCGCATTCAAATAAATCTTTATGGACACTGTATCGTAGAAGACGTTCGCTTTCATTTATTCTACTATGCCATTCCTCTCTGAAGCAGTCTTGTAGTATGACTTAAAATGTTGATGAAGCTCCTTTCATTATTTGTTCCTCTATTCAACCACACAAATGCAAACCCTGATTTACACAGAGAGTCTCTTACTGACTTTAACCAGATCATCTCATCAGGGATTGATATGCTTTCTAGCATGAGGAGCGCCTGTCTAGGTAATCTGTTGTTACGAAACGCATATTCCCCTTTGACGTCGGTTGTTGTTATATTATACAGTGGGTTGGGAAGTGTCTGCCAAGCCGTTATGTAGCTTTGATATTTCTGCCAAGCCAGTGTTAATAGCGAGATTTGTGTGGTGTGTGGAAACCTGGAAGGAAAACCGAATGGTGAACCTTGTTTTCCTTCTTATAACGAAATGGACTTAGTAGAACGTTTGAGATGAGATTGAGCACATCTCGGTTTGTATTCAGCCATTGACCAATCCCCAGTGGACTTTTTAGAAGACGGACAAATGAGACAGCTCAATTAACTGATCAATGGAAAGATGACTGGTTGTGTGGACAGTTGATTGGTCGTTTGGAGTAAAAACATGACTCAAGACACCCTCCAGTGATGTGATTGGTCGAGGACAGCTAGTGGATTTTCGCTGTCATATAAAAACCCGTGTTGTGCAAATATACGGGTGCCCGTTCCAGCGTTTTCACAGGGACAGACTATGTAAGTACGGCGCCCTGTCTGAGAGTTCACCCGCTGAGCGAACTGTGAAAAACAATGAAGTT
This sequence comes from Theodoxus fluviatilis, assembly GCA_034096865.1. Taxonomy (NCBI): domain Eukaryota; kingdom Metazoa; phylum Mollusca; class Gastropoda; order Cycloneritida; family Neritidae; genus Theodoxus; species Theodoxus fluviatilis. The sequence goes on along the minus strand of JAWQFJ010025635.1, from coordinate 13,543 downwards.
TCCTCCACTGAAAACAATGCCCAGTCGTTCACTTCAAGTGACTATGCGTCGTCAGGGTGCTGAATGGGATTCCGCCCTCGCTCCCGCCCAGAGAGAGACAACGCCTAAGGTATCTCAAGTTTTCTTTTATGAGAAGTTTTCTTCCCTACGTGAACTGCGCCACTTTCTCCCTGTCCTGAGGAAATGACTTCGGAGGTTCTCCGACGTTCGAGAAGACTTCTGCAGGAAAGCTACGATTGACTCCATCGCCGCGGCGACTTCTTCCATATTGCCTCGACTGTCCGGCCGTCTGTCACGTTCAGTTGAGCAGTGTCGTCTGCTCGATGTCTACTCGCCCATCTACGTTCGCCCCCTGAGCCTCTACCTCATCTCCAGCCCAAGTTCAAGTCAGGACATCGGTCTCCTCTACTTGAAACGAGAATATTGTCTGCCTCCTCTCATTGCGAGGCATTTTCCCTTTTCGTCGTGTGTTGTGAAGGTGAATTCATGAGCGGATAACCCCCCCCCCCCCCCCTCGCTCCAGCGTTGTGCTTCATTCCTGTGCAGGCGAGAGCACGCTCGCTGCTGATTGGCTGGAAACGACAAGTCTCAGTTAAGTATGGTTATTCTGGCTTGGCAGACCACTTTAGTTTAAGTATTATTTATTTTGGGGAAAGGTTTATTTTAATTAGCAATGCTTTTCGGTTTCTTTTTGATTCATTGAATATTGTGTCAACAATTTCACTCGTAACCTCTTGACTTATCCATGATTAAAGATCTTTTGAAGTTTGATTTTGGTATTCCCATACCTCATTTGTGGACGTATGTCATCATTGTCTGAATGGGGAATGGAAGGTGGCAAGTAGGTAATACAGTTTATCCCTAGACAGAAAACGATCCAAAGAAAAGATTAAACATCTTATATCTGCTTGTGACACATGGGGGCCTTTCGTCTCGAGATTTTGAACGTAAATCTAAGAGATAAAATTCTGAATCTATATTTATCAGTTAGAGGTTTGACCTGCATTGATTGTGCCTTGAGTGATTGTTATGACATGACCTGCATTGCTGATTCACCCTTGCTCACGTGATCCATTATGCATTAGGAGTGAGTGGTTGTTATGACACAGCCTGCTTGTTTGATTGACCTTTTGCTCTTGTGATCTACCACTTAATGACTGGATTTGACGTTATTGGGTCCACTAGAAGTTGTGCAGATAGTCTTGCCCGATTTTCTCTTTAGTGATTGTAGAATTAGTAACTTTTCAACATGGCTGAAGGAGGAGAGTGGCCGACGATGTTGGAGATCTTGGCATTAGATAAACAGAACTTGGAGTTAACCATTGAGAAATATGGCTTGGATATCAGTAAAGGGGCTTCGAAAATTGTCATGCAGGAGGCTCTGATTAAATTTGTGGAAAAACAGAGGACTGAGAGTAAGACGAAAGTGCTTATGCCTGAGCAACAGAAAGAGAAATTGGCACTTGAATTAGCAAAGGTGCAAGGAGAGAGAAATAGAGATGCAGCAGAATTGATTAGATTGGAGAGAGAGAGGGAGAGAGAGAAAGAGGAGAGAGAGGAAAAGAAGAGGCAGCACGAATTGGAGATACATAGATTGGACAGAGAGGCAGATGAGAGAAAGAGGAAGTTGGGGATAGAGGCAGATGAGAGAAAGAGGAAGTTGGAAATAGAGGTGGAAATGAAAAAAATAGAGGCGGAGAGAGAAAAGGCGGATAAAGACAGGGAGGTGGAGTTGAAGAAGATAGATGCGGAGAGAGAGAGATTGGGGATCGAGAGAGATAGGATGGAGGCTGAGAGAGCAAAGGCGGATAGAGACAGGGACTTGGAGAGAGAGAAGATACAGGCTGCGGAGAAAAGACAACAGGTGGAAATTGAACAGAAGGAGAGAGACAGGGTCAGGAGAGAGAAAGAGGGTGAGATTGATTTGAGAAGGTACACAGGAATTCCGGTATTCTCTGAAAAGAATGTGGAGGGATTCTTTGCTGCATTTGAGAGGCAGGCGGAAAGTTTGAGGTGGCAGAGAGCCCATTGGCCTGTCATTGTGGGTAGTATTGTAGTGGGAAAAGCCCAGGAGGTGTACACCACGTTGCCTAGGGGTGAGAGTGACTATGAAGCATTGAAAAGAGCAATCTTGGAGAAGTATGCTTTGACACCTGAAGCTTACCGTCAAAAGTTCAGGAAGTGCAAGAAAGAGGAAAGAGAGACACATAGGGACTTTGTCTATCGATTGCGCAGCTCGTTTGACTGATGGTGTGTGGCTGTGGGTGCGGTTGAGGATCTAGACCGTTTGAAGCAAGTGATTGTTATGGAACAGTTTAAAGATTCTGTGACGGAAGAGGTGCGAGTCTACTTGGGAGAGAGAAAGGTGGAGGAGGTTGATCAGGCAGCTTCGATGGCTGATGAGTATCATCTGCTCCATGCAAGTAGTGGGCATAGGAAAAGCCGGGATGAGGGGAGAAATCCTAGATCGGGAAAGAGTGAGGAAACAGCAGATACAGTTAAAGGCAATGGAGTAAGGAGAGAAGAGCGAAGGAGCATGAGCCAGCCACCTAGGAAGATTGAATGCTTCAAGTGCGGGAAGATCGGGCACATGATGAGAGATTGCCGAATGAGAGTGACTCGTGATATCTGATGGTGTGTGGCCTCAGTGAGAGACAGGGCACGCGACTGCCGAGGGATAATGGGTCCTGATAACCGGCCTCGTGTAGCCTTTGTGGGAAAACTTAGGGTGGTGCCTGAGTCTGAGGAGAATAGACCGTTCTGGAAGAATTCTGGACTCTGTCAAGAGAGAGAGAGAGTTGAGGAATGTTTCGTTCCGTGTGTATCTCCTCGAAAGCTGTGTGTAGAGACTGAGGTGGAGTTGGGAAACTCGTTGTTGTCACCCGTGTTGGGTAGTGGTCAGGTTGATGACCGCGAAGAGTGTGGTGAGTCTCCAGGATGTTTCCTGGGAGAAGAGGTGTTGGTAGTTCAAGGCCAACCCCGGAACGCACCTGTGTTAGAAAGGTGTGGAGTATGCCCATTAGAGGAAATGGAGGGAGAAGTGTGTGTGACTGTGAGGAGTCAGGTAGAGGTCGAGTTTGAGCCTGAGTCTTGTGTGAAGACTAGTGTGGGATTGACTGAAGGAGAGAAGCACGATGGAGAGAGAGATGTGCGTTTGCAGATCAGGGCTGAGCCTAGTGTAGCCCCAGATAGCAAGAGGTCAGTGTGTGCTGACCAGTGTTCAGAGAGCAGCTCAAATGTAGAGGCTTGCCACATTGATAGTAGTCTAGCAGTGCCATTGCTAGAACACTGTGAGTCTGGTCTAGAGACTGTAGTGTTGTCTCCCTTAAAAGAGCGATGCAGTCAGCCAAGGCTGCGTGCAAGGAAGAGAGTCGAGGAGAAATGCATGAGCATGCTTTCTCTCCTATGTGATTTGCGAGAGGAAGTGAACGCGATCACATGTGCTGTCGAGAGTCAGAGAAAGGCGAGACAGCTAGAGAAGAGATTGTACGACTGGAAGAAGAGGAAGAAAGGCTGAACTTCGAGAGATGAATGAATGGGAGTGTGGGAGAGAGTTGATGTGTTGTTGTTTTGCAAGTGGTTTGCGAGAAACTGCTAGTATTTTCACTGAGCTGTTGTCAGCAATTCCTAATCATAGTTTAACACCCCGTTCTTAACGGTATTGTTGTTGTAAACATGGTTATAGGGTAGCAGTAAGTTTGATAGATTAGTCATCTGGTTTGATTGACAGTCTAGTGACTCGTATAGATGATTTGTTGTTATGGAGTGGCTTCCGAGTTCGTTTCCTTAACACAGTGAGTTTTATCTTCAGTGAAATAGTGTTGGGACGGAACCACGTTTTCTCCATAAGTTCGTTGGGTGAAAGTTGGCAGATCTGTTTGTTTATGCAGCGCTGATAGTTTCTAGTCAGGCTGTTTATTGAAGTGACATTCGTAGTCCAGCACCCCGGCAGAAGCCGTGGGGAGAGTGTCGCAAATGTGCGAGTTGACGCTGAAAAGGTTCTATAGCCTGTGTGAGTTTGATAGGCCAGTGTAATGGTCCAAGTAGTCGGCTAGTGCCTATGATTTGAGGTTGTGGCTTGAGTGGAAAATACTGCGTTATGCACTGACACGTGTTGCAGATGTTTTTGTTTCACTTCGCTGTGAGAGGTTTGGATGGTGTTGAAGTATAGTGAGAAACAGTGCTTAGTCTGTCGTGCTGTGTGAGTTGAGTGATTGAATGTTAACAGGCTTTGATAGTCTGCGGGAGTTGAATAAGCACGTGTAGTGGCCCTCGTAGCAAGCAAAGCCAACGTTGTGGCTGATGCCCTATCTAGGTTGGAATGAGTTGTTGAGAGAGGTCATAGAAGTTTGAAAAAAAAAAGGAAACTATTGACTCAGTTTTTGCGTTGACGACGGGAGTTCGTGTGATGTTATTGGAGACCCAGTATAGGTTTCTTTTTGTTGTTATTCTTCTACCCCTGTGGGTTTGGGGATAATGAATTGGCCCACTGCGTTTCTCTACGCATTTCGTAAAAGGCGAATAATTAGGACTAATAAGATAAAGACAATAATCTAAAACTAAGTAATTGCAAATGAATGTAATTTACTCGATCAGTGGAGTCAGAAGAGTTTTCCACAAGAGCGAGAAGTTGTTCTTTATGCTTTAAAAGTACCTTTAGTCTGTTCAAGAGTTTTCCTCCCTAAGAGGAAAAGACGAAGGTGACCGAGACTATTAAGAGGGAAGCATCACCTCTGGGAGGTGATCGGGTTGACGGAAATGTCAGGTATGGTTGAGAGGGGCTCATGTAATCCTCACTGCCTGTCTCTGTACCGATTGACCTAGTAGTGAAATATACTACATAACCTGAGAGCTCCCTGTTGCTGGAGAGGATGTCGGGTTGTGATGTGTATTTTGTTTGAGGAAGATTATCATGTGTGGAAGGTTTGAATTTTAGTTGAGTTTGGTGTTATTCTGACGCAGTGGTTTGGTTTTGCGTGTTTGACACTTTAGAGTGACTCAATGACATCCTGTTGTTGATGTTGGAGTTTGTAGAGATTTTGTGTGAGAATCTTTCACATTAACCCCTTTTGAGTTTAGATTTGTTGCAGGTATGGAGGCTTCATGACCTGTTTGTGATTTCTTAAGGGATATAGTGAAATGTCTCCACTTGTATTTATGTTTTGTTCATTTTGATGAACCTATTGTGAAAAATTTCATGCCATAAAATTTTTCTCGTATAGGGAGGGAGGTATGTTACGAAACGCATATTTCCTCTTTGACGTTGGTTGTTGTTATAGTATGCAGTGGGTTGGGAAGTGTCTGCCAAGCCGTTATGTAGCTTTGATATTTCTGCCAAGCCAGTGTTAATAGCGAGATTTGTGTGGTGTGTGGAAACTTGGAAGGAAAACCGAATGGTGAACCTTGTTTTCCTTCTTATCAAGAAATGGACTTAGTAGAACGTTTGAGATGAGATTGAACACATCTCGGTTCGTATTCAGCCATTGACCAATCCCCAGTGGACTTTTTAGAAGACGGACAAATGAGACAGCTCAATTAACTGATCAATGGAAAGATGACTGGTTGTGTGGACAGTTGATTGGTCGTTTGGAGTAAAAACATGACTCAAGACACCCTCCAGTGATGTGATTGGTCGAGGACAGCTAGTGGATTTTCGCTGTCATATAAAAACCCGTGTTGTGCAAATATACGGGGTGCCCGTTCCAGCGTTTTCACAGGGACAGACTATGTAAGTACGGCGCCCTGTCTGAGAGTTCACCCGCTGAGCGAACTGTGAAAAACAATGAAGTTTCCTCCACTGAAAGCAATGCCCAGTCGTTCACTTCAAGTGACTGTGCGTCATCAGGGTGCTGAATGGGATTCCGCCCTCGCTCCCGCCCAGAGAGAGACAACGCCTAAGGTATCTCAAGTTTTCTTTTATGAGAAGTTCTCTTCCCTACGTGAACTGCGCCACTTTCTCCCTGTCCTGAGGAAATGACTTCGGAGGTTCTCCGACAATCGAGAAGACTTCTGCAGGAAAGTTACGATTGACTCCATGGCCGCG
>JAWQFJ010025635.1:0-2500 GCA_034096865.1 Theodoxus fluviatilis | reverse complement strand
TATTCTTCCTTTTTTGATATGTTTGTTGTGTTCATTAGTGTCGGGATGTAGTGTACGCCAGACGAGTGGGTAGAAATTCTGCGTCTTCGTTCTACAGAGAGCCGCAAGAAGATCGAACGAAGGAAGAGAGACAGAAGAGTGCCTAAGCAATTGGGAGGCAACGTGGACACTGGAAGTATCGGAGGCGAGCTTCCCAGGACTTTGATATGCTAGTAAAGGATATTCACAAGGCATTTTCGTTTATGGTGTGTGTATGTGTGCGAGTGTGTGCGTGCGTGCGTGTGTCTGTGTGTGTGTGTGTGTACGTGTGTGTGTATGTGTGTGTATGTGTATGTGTGTGTATGTGTGTGTACGTGTGTGTGCGAGTGTGTGCGTGCGTGCGTGTGTCTGTGTGTGTGTGTGTACGTGTGTGTGTATGTGTGTGTGTGTATGTGTGTGTGTGTGTGTGTGAGCTTTTTTAAGTAATCGCTGAAATCATATACAACATGCAATCAGTCATTTCGTGTAAAAATCCATTTCTAAAACCAGTCACTGCCTGCTTTTTCGTCCTCAGTTCGATACCGACTCCAGTATGGATACAGCGATAATTCTTTTTTAAGATCGAAAACGTTTGGATTGTCTTTGTATGTATGTATGTATGTATGTATGTATGTATGTATGTATGTATGTATGTATGTATGTATGTATGTATGTATGTATGTATGTATGTATGTATGTATGTATGTATGTATGTATGTATGTATGTATGTATGTATGTATGTATGTATGTATGTATGTATGTATGTATGTATGTATGTATGTATGTATGTAGTATGTATGTATGTATGTATGTATGTATGTATGTATGTATGTATGTATTTTGGCTCTTATATAGCGCCAATCTCACACCCAAAGGCATGCTCAAGGCGCTCAACACGTTCGCCCTTTGAATAAAAGAGTTTTTAGCTGTGACTTGAAAGTCTGTATTGAAGGAGATTTCCTCAGTCTGTCTGGGATATCGTTCCAGAGTTTTGGTCCAGAAAAAGAGAATGCTCTCTCCCCAGATCTCTTGGTGTTGTAGCGTGGCACATGGAGTAATGACTGCGCCGAAGATCTGAGATCCCTTACAGGCATTTGGTAGGAACCGCCTTCGCCCATGGAGTGGCCATTATCCGCCATTACTGGGCAATGCCACCCTGTGCGCGAGTACAAGACAGGCGCAGGCCATGACCGAAGGCACGCAGGTTCTGCTAAGAGTTCGTTCACGCGACCTGGGGAGGGAGGGGAAAAACCGCCTGTAGAGCTAGTGTCGGTGGGCTAACCCCTGGCAAGGGCAGGCACCCGAGTCACACCGACTCTCGCCATTAGGCACCTCGAGGCTGTCTGCCAGTCTGGTGGTGCCATGCTCGGCCCGCATGGCACCGGCGAGCGCTCGGCCGAGTAATCATGCTTACACGGTAACGGTTACAATACAGAGACAAGGCATGGTGCACTTACCTTAATCCAGTGGTTGTGGATGCGCTCCTGCCCGCCTCGATCTCTCTCTGCTCGCCCAACTGTCTCTCTCGCCTTTGCTCTCTCTCTCTCTCCCCTCTGGCCTCTCGTGCCCTCTCAAGCCTCTGGTCGCCGGATAGAAGAAAGACTGACCGCTTGACCCATACTTAAATACCCCGGCAGTGAACGCGACCTTGCGGCCTAGGGGAGATAACTCTGGACTCCCTACCACACTCTCCCCCGTCAAAAATAAACCCCCCCCACGGGGAAGAGTGCAACCCGGCCGCTCCGTCGTCCCGTTCGACTGCCCTTCCTAGACCCAGATGTGCCCAGCTCCCCAAGAACAAAAGAGGAAAAAATGACAATGTGCAAAAACCAAAAGAACAAAATTAACCCAGTATACAGAAAACAACAGGATAAGGTCGACACATCTTCTAGGGAACAAGGCAAGCAGGTATACCCATCTACCTCCCTAGAGTAAACAGCCGCGTACAATTGGAAATGCAAGAAAAGGTTTTCCCGACCCTCGATTTTGGGCAAGGTGAGGTCCCGTCTCCACGGAAGACTAAGCAGGGTCCCACTGCCCTTCACCTTGCATCTACCTATCCTGCTCGCCTGAGAATCTAGGGGCACGCTGGCCTGCTGGACCTTGGAAAGCCGGCGTGCACCCTCCGGGGTCTGCTGCAGCACCCAGGTCTTTTCGCACCTTAAGACTTGCTGCAACCCGCAGACCTGAGTTTCCCCTGCCTCCCCTGGATGGGGCTGTCCGACTCCAGAAGGAGTTCGTCTCCGGGCATAGCCAAAAGAGCGGCTCCATGCCCCTCACTGACATTCCCCAACGCGGACATCCCCATACAGAAGGAGACATAAGGGGAGCACTTAAGGGGAGGCAACTGCCGGGAGTTTCCTCCGCGACTCCGTCACCCCTTTAGGAATCTGCCCAGGCAGCGCCGGACGTGACGCCATCTCCGCGTACGAAGGTCTCTACTCTTTCCCGGGAGCACTTTCCTCTCCCTATTGAGTCCGG
>JAWQFJ010025633.1:12500-14978 GCA_034096865.1 Theodoxus fluviatilis | reverse complement strand
AGAGAGTGAGAGAGAGAGAGGGGGGGGGAAGCTGGGAAAAGGGGAGGAAGGGAAGAGAGAATGAGAGTAAGGGGTGGGTGGGAGAGAGAGAGAGAGAGAGAGAGAGAGAGAGAGAAGAGAGAGAGAGAGAGAGAGAGAGAAGAGAGAGAGAGAGAGAGAGAGAGAGAGAGCAGAGAGAGAGAGAGAGAGTGAGAGAGAGAGAGAGAGGGGGGGGAGGGAAGCTGGGAAAAGGAGAGGAAGGGAAGAGAGAATGAGAGTAAGAGGGTGGGTGGGAGAGAGAGAGAGAGAGAGAGAGAGAGAGAGAGAGAGAGAGAGAGAGAGAGAGAGAGGGAGGGAGAGAAAGAGGGGGGGAGGGGAGCTGGGAAAAGGGGAGGAAGGGAAGAGAGAATGAGAGTAAGAGGGTGGGTGGGAGAGAGAGAGAGATCGAGAGAGAGAGAGAGAGAGAGAGACAGAGAGAGAGAGACAGAGAGAGACAGAGAGAGAGAGAGAGAGAGACAGAGAGAGAGTGAGAGTAGCCATAAGTACTGATCAAAAGATCAGATAAAGGCCTCGCAGCCTAAGACATCTGAGGACATATCTATCTATCTAAATAATTCTCCTATAAACTGTCCTCGCAAATGACGTCACGTTATTGATGACGTCGCACATGTTGGAATTTCGCCATTCCTCCCCAGGTGTTTCGAAATTCTTCTGGCATATAGGATCGAAAATCTCCTCGCAAATGACGTCACTTTATTCGACGTCAAATGATAACGTCACAGATTTTGCAAAATGGAGTCTGTTGAATCGTTTTCATTAAAACACCAAAATGTAAAAAAGTCACTTTCTTTTCAAACCTCGATTCTGAAAATTTGATAATATTGAATGGGACCTAACTTCCAGTCAGTGTGCAAAATCTCAAGGAAATCCGTCCAGTAGTTTTTGAGATATAAGCCGTGGAGACGGGACAGACACACACACACACACAGACAGACTAATAAAGTCTGTAGGACCTCCAGTAAACCTGGAGGGATAAAAGACCCTTTACTCTATGCTAATGGGGTAGTGATGACGGCGGGGTGGAGTGCGATATCATAGGCTTGTTCAGGAGGCGCAGAGCTGTAAAGCGCTTAACAGCGCTGCACGTGTTTCACTCCTGAACAGCAATTTTGGGGCGTGATTCACTGGCTGCGCTCGATTTGTCCGCCGGAATCCGCCGGCGGACGAGACGGCGCACCAGCGGATTTTTTTGTTGCACGCTCGATTGCTTCAGGTCATGTGACCGGCGGATCACCCGGCGAACCGCCGGGTCCGCCGTCAGGTTTTCTGCGTCGAAGATCTATGATGGCGACGACCAGACTCAGGTTTATGTTTTGTGACGATAATTCGATAATTCGTTCTCCGCTGACTCATGTGTGCCTTAATTTGTCACCTCCCTGCAATCTCCGCTGGACAATTGAAGTAGATTACGATTTTTTTCTTTATTGTGTGCACGATGTGTGGTTGACGGTGAGAAATCCTGCATTTAGAAACGGTGGAGGCGCCGTCATTAAACAGCTTCAAAAACAGAATTGACACTGTGTTCAAAGAATACATGTACTGTTGATGTTGGCCATCCACTGTTGCCACGTATACCACTCTCTGCCACTTATGAGCCGCCGGAAGAAAAGTCTAGAGAATAAGCACGATCTTTTAAGATTGTTAGAACTAGGCTAGTAAAAAGTGAGAATAGCCAAAAGTACTGATAAAAAGATCAGATAAAGGCCTCGCGGCCTAAGACATCAGCTGAAGACATATATCCCTTTGCATAAAGGAAAATCGCTCCAATGCGCGGTCTTAGGGCTTGTTCAGGAGGAGGCGCAGCGCTGCAAAGCGCTGCATGTGATTCACTCCTGAACGGCAATTTTGGGGCGTGATTCACTCAGCGCTGAGCAGCGCTGTGAATCACCAATCCGAGATGATTCAGACGATTTTGTATCATTATCAAAATGGCGTCTTCGATCCCGCACTGGCCGTCGATGCGTCAAATAACCCTCAGAAACATCATTTTGGGGCTGGAACGGGCTTTATTTGCCCCAAGCGCTCTGTATGCGCGAGTAATGGCAAGTAAGGATGACACAGTAGTGGACTTTATTCATGCAGAATACATGTAAACGTGCATAAACGATGTCTGTGGCAAAGAAAACACTTTCTTAGTATTTAGCAACACAACATGGGGTGCAGAAGATTTACCTCCCCTTTAACAAGTGAAGCGCAGCACTAATTCTGTAGGTGTTCAGGAGAGGCAAAGAGCGCTCAATTGCCAACATGAAGTGCTCATGCAGCGTTTTGTACTCCTGAGCAAGCCTCATGTTGGGGCGTTCGGGGCTCACTATCAATGATACACATCTACACACACACACACACACGGCCTCAGTGCCGAGTTGTCACCCTTGACAGGACCCAAAGGCTAAGCCCACAGAGTTCAACAGATAGAGGTGCTAAAGGTCCTTTTATCCA
>JAWQFJ010025633.1:0-7500 GCA_034096865.1 Theodoxus fluviatilis | reverse complement strand
GACAAGAGTCTCTTGAGAGAGAGAGAGAGAGAGAGAGAGAGAGAGAGAGAGAGAGAGAGAGAGAGAGAGAGAGAGAGAGAGAGAGAGAGAGAGAGAGAGAGAGAGAGAGTACTATACAATAGAGAGGTCACCCAAAAGAATACTTTTTTTGGCAATGTAAGAATCTTTAAAGGTGGAATACAAAATGCAAAATAAAATACTCTATCAATTTCTCCATATCCCCCACAGAAAACAATAATATCAACACTGGTTTTAAAACTTGGATGTGACAATAAAATGAAAACTCTCTGTCATTTAACAAACAACTAAATCAAAACAACTGCGTACCTAGATGGGACAAAGCAATCAAAGCTCTTTGAATTTCACTAAATTGTTCATGTGTAATATATGGCCAGAGCTGCGTGGTGCCCCTGTCATTAGTAAGAACCCCTGACTGCTGGGCGTTAAGGTCCCGTAGCTCAGCCAGGGAAAACTAGGGGCTCTAGTAGAACAGTGGTTAAGACGCTCGCCTTGCAGCCAGCTGGTGCAGAGTTCAGTTCTGCACGGATTCTAGAGGTGCATCTTTGGGCAAGGTGCTTAACCCACATTGCCTCTCTTACAGAGGAGTAAAACTTGGTAGAGGGCGTTGTGCAGACTGTGGCGACTGGGGGTGAAAGTCCCCCCAAACAAATTCTCATACGAGCAAGAAATAAAATTGGTGGAAAAAAACACACAAAACCCCCGAGGAGTCAAAGAGGCCACCAGGGGCACCAGGACAGGCTCTGATCATTCAGATCTGACAATTCCTTCAAACCATCCATGAAGATCAAGGCCATCCCCAAAAGCAGCAGTGATCTGGTCATCAAATCTCACATCCAACCCCAACAAACTATGAACCAGATAAAACGTCAATAAGCCGGGAAAATCATTGCAACTTCATTAAGTGAAGGCTTGATAAACAATAAATTGTAGGAACCATGTGTTCAATTTATCATGGTCTACAACTCACTGCACACGGGCTTTGGAGTTCTTGGAGATGTTCTCCAAACTGGAGACCTTGCCAGACTCAGAGTCGCTGCCAGCTGGGCTGTTGCTGGCACTGCCAGCCTTGTTCAGGTTCTGCAACAACTCGTTGAAGCTGTCCTGGTGCTCAATCCAGTAGTCAGCCTGTTTGGCACTGCAGCCCAGACCTGCAGACAAGAGGATCCACACCACCATGTCACAGATCAAATCATCACAAAGAGCTCTGCACTCACAGGACAGCTGAGCTAAGAAGTACTTAAACTTAAAGCAAGCTGTAATAGCTGACTGTAACATCTACAAGTGAAAATGTAATTATCTCAGTTTTGACACAAGAACTGAGGCTTACAGAGAGTGCAAAGAATGAATGAAGGAACAAATGAATGAACAATAGAATAAGAGAAGTTTAGTAGCCTATCAGCCCTTATTTAAGGGCACCGATTCTAAAACTACTAGAGACGGTAAGAGAACAAGCAAGTCTTGATTCCTTACTTACTGATCTTGATAGAATCTTATGGGGCGAGTCCGTTGTTACCCTTCAGCCCACAGGGACTGGGACCAAACAAAAGTCTACTTACCACGGGTGTTGTTTTTGGTAGAAACCTTGACATGTTCCTGCCTGCCATCCTCCTTTGCTCCCAGACCCTTCCCCTTGCTCCATCCCATCTTCTCCAGCATCCGTTTCCCAAACTTGTTCTCATCTGCAGGGCACATGTTTCACATTGTGTTATCAACAGGAGTAGTCTTCTTAACAAGTGCAGGAAAGTGAACTAGGCTGTAAAAAGCAACACCTGTCTAATGAAACTATGTATGGCATAATTATTTTAAAATATAAAGCAATTTATTGTAAATCATTCCTTATCATTTTAATCAATCTTTGATATATAGTCTTTGAGTGGTTCTATGGCCTGAATCTCTTTCTTATTATAAAATATTATAAAAACAAATAATGTTTTATTGTGTTTGTTATTATTGATTACATGAATGCATTATTAACTTTCCAGTTAATACTCTAAGAGTTTTGTCACAATGAAACTAAATTGCAATTGGGGGGGGGGGGGGGGGGGGGGGGGGGGGGGAAGACGTACAATCATTCATTCATGAGGAAACTAGGAATATAAGAAAAGTAATGACTAAATGAGCATAAACAAATAAAATTAAGAAACAATGAAAAAAGCTACAGTATTTCCGGGCCTGATTCTGAAGACTCTCTTCTGCCCCTTCAACCTCATTCGTTCAAGAAGTCTTCATGAACGAATCATTTATGTCAGTCATGCAAAACACAACAACGGCCCATCTCTTACAGAGACATGTCAATTATGACTGGCGATGACGGTGCAGTGATCGCATGAGAGTGAACTGAAATTTATCTAGTTGAAGGTCTCTAAGTGAAAGGAGTTGGCAACCCCGAAAACAACTCAAGTAGTTCCACATAAAAACAAAAGACAAATCAGAATAACTGCTGCAAAAATCGTTCGTTGACTGCAGCTTCACTTCCCCCAAAAAGTTGATTTTGACAGATTTGTCTATTGGCAATATCATTGAATTTGATTTTAAACATGCCATCAGCCATGGCCACGTGGGAAGGCAGACATCGAGGAAACTCGAGTCGGGATGACAACCTGACGGAGGTATCTGGAAAAATTGAGAAGCCTCACACAACATTATTGAAAAATGCGACAAACCTTTAGCCCAGACGGTGCCATTAGGATCCAGCGACAACTTAACTCGGTATCGAGCTTCTGCAAGCATTGATCCATTCTGCCAGTCCATGTCGATTTCCAGGAGTAGACAACTCTCATTCGCTTTCTCTGGCACAAAAGTAATGATTGGTTGTGATGTCTCTCTGACCATCCAATCATTTCTACTGTTACAAGATCGGCCATTTCCGTGATTTCCGAAGCAACGCGTCGACTTGAATGAACATGTTTTGAGGAGGCGGCCAAGGAAACCAATCAGATTTGAGGATTTTTGCAAATATCCAATCGGAGGCCATCCTTGCTCCGCAACTGTGGTCTGCTGGATTTGAATCCAACTCACGGGAAATACTTCTCGACTGGCAGAGGGATACCTTCATGTCGTTTTCGTCCGACTATTTTTGAAAAAATCCTTACATTCCTTATCTTTGTAATACATACAAAATGACAACGACCAGAAAGGAGGATATAAGGGGAAAAGAAGTGATTCCAGACGTGATAATAGACCCGTCGGGTGGAAAGCGATACGTGAAAGGTAGATTCTTGGGCAAGGTAAGTTTCAACTTAAGATGACATAAACATATGACATCAACGAATATGACCGTTTACAAAAAGAAATACTGTAATTTTCGCTGTCTTCGCTAGTACTGATGGCATAAATTATTTTACTGTGCTTCTGACGACTTTAGGAGTTGGTCAGGCGTTGTTGTTGTGTCCCCCTTTTTCCCGGGTTCAAATTGTTGCGATAAGCAGTCGATTCGTACCTGTTAAATTAGTTGATCTGGTTATTCTTTAAACATTTGTCGAGTTGCCATCTCTATCTGACACAACAGCATAAGGTACAAATTTTCATATAACACCAGTAATGGTGCACTGTGACGATGACCCGCGCTTATTTGAATTCAACCACATCGCCATCTGCAACTCGCTATTCATGGCATTCACTTTTCCTCTTTATCGGCAGTTATGTTCAAAAGAAAAAATGGACCTGTTGCCTATTTAATTTGCACAGGTTACCGTAAAACCTCGCTTCTGCTGACACAACATATCTTCGAATCTTTATATTGGACTTTGTCCAGGGTGCCAGTCAAATAAGGATGTGATCACACCCACTTGTTCACAATTTTTCAAACACGAACAGTCAGTTTTGAAATGATAGAATGATAAGAATCGTCTCTGCACGGAACCAGATTGGAGGAACAGATAATGAATACAAACTTGTATTTCATATGAGCGACTGGTGATATCTTTCTAACATGTTTTCCCACCAGTTTTCTAGTTTAAAGTAATTGTCGTACGTTTTGATAATAAGCTCGTTTTAATGGACAAGTGTTGAATGTCGGTTGACTTTGACATTGTTAAAAAATAAAGAAATAAACATTTGATTTTCATATTTTTGGTATGATAATTCACATCACCATAAGAATTTTAAGTTTTCTTAATCATGAAATTGTACATGCCAGGCAGAACATCTTCAGTGTCAAGGCCGACATGTTAGGTGACAAAACAATGGGATGTCCCAAAAACAACTGAAACTGAAAGGCACAAAGTTTTATCTATAGCTTTTGCCTATCTAGAGTAGACAGGACACTCCAAAGTGCTCCGTGAAAAAATGAACACAACAGTGGGAACAAGCTGCTCTTGCACACAATGTTTAACATATTTTGTCATTTTTCTTTTAACCTTTCCCCATGAGTTGTGGGTAAAACGTGATTCACAGCCTATGCTCTCCTACTCCTTCCTCAACTTTGTCAGCCAACCCATTCTGTCATGCATGAAAGGAAAAACATCTCATTATTTTCTCAAATTACTGTCACTGGTGTTTCCTTGCAGTTTGGCACTATACGCTGAAAGCTGAAGACCATAGGCTGTTTCTTTCCTGTGCTTCCCCTTAAATCTTGTACTTTGCATGACAGAATATGAGAATGTCCTTTTATTTATTGTCACCTGTACCTGGGATTCAACATCCATCCACATTTTAGGAAATATTTATATACATCTTCTACTTCATTTTTTCCTTTGTTTATTCATTTATTCATTCATGCACTTGGCTTATATTTTAAATCTGAGTTGCATTCATCTCAGATTCTGTAATCTGCAATCATCATCATCATGGGGAAAAATGACCATTTTCAAAATGTTATAATTTCTGTTGCAGGGTGGATTTGCAAAATGCTTCGAGCTCACAGATATGGAATCAAAGGAAGTCTTTGCTGGCAAGATTGTTTCCAAATCTTTGCTAGTGAAGCAACACCAAAAAGACAAAGTAAGTCAAATTTACTTGGTCAGATTTTTCTTGTTGACTCACATGCGAAGCAAAAGTGAGTCTATGTACTCAGCCGTGTCGTCCGTCCGACCGTCCGTCCGTCTGGGCGTAAAAACCTTAAACGTTGGATTTTTCTCGGAGACTATTAAGTCTATCAACACCAAATGTGGCATGATGGTGTATGATGACAAGGCCTCAAAAAACATACATAGTGACTTGACCTTGCTTCAAGGTCAAGGTCACAGGAGCCATAAATGTGGTCTCAAAAACAGTCATTTTTCACATTTTCCCAATTTTCTCCCACGTTATTGAGAATGGCGACCTTAGCTACAAGTGGTATATAGGTCAAAGCAAGCCCTATCTTTTGATACCAGTTTGGTTGACCTTGCTTCAAGGTCAATGTCACAGGAGCTCTTCAAAGTTGGATTGTATACATATTTTGAAGTGACCTTGACCCTGAACTATGGAAGATAACTGTGTCAAACTTAATAATTATGTGGGGCACATGTTATACTTTCATCATGAGACACATTTGTTCACATATCATCAAGGTCAAGGTCACTTTGACCCTTATGAAATGTGACCAAAATGGGGTAGTGAACCACTAAAAGTGACTATATCTCATGGTAGAAAGTGCCAATAAGCACCATTGTGCTTCCTATGTCTTGAATTAACAGCTTTGTGTTGCATGACCTTGGATGACCTTGACCTTGGGTCAAGGTCACATGTTTTTTGGTAGGAAAAATGTGTAAAGCATTTCTTAGTGTATGATGTCATTGGTAGGTTAAATAGTTGTTTGACCTTGACCTTGAAGGTCACCTGAAGGTCAAGGTCATATAAAGGTCAAGGTCAAGCATGTGAGTCGTATGGGCATTGCCCTTCTTGTTGAAGTATTAAAAGTTAGTTGTTAGTTCTCAAACTTGTAAAGCATTCAACAATAACTCCCCAGGAGGGTTGTGCTTGTATTTGATCTCCATGTAGCTATTTGTCCAGCATTGATTGACATACATGTAAAGGGAGTACCTTTTTTAAATTGCATGTTACTGCAATGTACTGACTGTACTCTCTCCTCCTCTGCCATTTTTTGCACTTCTACTGCTCCCCCATCATCTGCTCCTCCTTTTCCTATCTCTGTCTTCCGCTTCTTTTTCTTCTGCTCCACAAACTCTGTTCCTTCCCCATTCTTCCTCTCCCTCCCACTTTGTCTCTGCCACTCCTTTTCTCTTCCTATTGCTCCATGTGCTTATGTTCTCCTTCCAATGACCTCTGCCCTCCTACCCCCTCCTCCCTCCCCCCCCCCTTCTACCCCCTTCTCCTCCCTCCTCCTCCTCCTCCTCCTCCTCCTCCTCCTCCTCCTCCTCCTCCTCCTCCTCCTCCTCCTCCTCCTCCTCCTCCTCCTCCTCCTCCTCCTCCTCCTCTCCCTTCCCTTTCCCTCCTTTCTCATCCTCCTCCTACCTTCTCTTTCTTCTCTTTCTTTCTTCCCCCCCCCCCCCCCCTTTCCTTTTTTTTTCTCTTTCTCCTTTCTTTCTCCTCAGTTTTACTTCTCCTTCTCTTCCTTTCTCATCCTCCTTTCTCCTCTTCCTTTGTCCTGCTTCTCCTCCTCTACCTCCTCCTCCTTCTCATCCTCCTCCTCTTGCCTCCTGCTCCTCCTTGTCCTGCTGCTGCTGCTCCTCCTCCTCTTCCTCCTCTTCCTCCTCCTCCTCCTCCTCCTCCTCCTCCTCCTCCTCCTCCTCCTCCTCCTCCTCGTCTGCTCCTCCTCCTCCTCCATCATCATCTCAATCATCGTGAATATCAAATTTTATTTTACTTCCAGATGGCCCAGGAGATAAGCATCCATCGAGCTATTGGCCACAAACACATTGTCCGTTTTCACTCCTTCTTTGAGGACACTGACAATGTGTACATTATTCTGGAACTTTGCAGAAAAAGGGTATGTCAGCTTGGATTGTTTGAATGTTCACACAGGCACGTGCATTTCATAGACACAGTAATGGTTCAGGAGTCTATCTAAGTGCTTTATGCCAATTGAAACAAATACTTTGGGGTTTGTTTCCTCTCCAATAGTTTCAATAAAGCTGAGTAAATGAGTAATATTCCTATGAATAACCTTAAAGATGGACTGTAGCTCTGAAACCAATTGAAAACTTATGAGCACCTGCATTGGTGTCTTCTGTTCTATTATGCAGAGTGACAGATGTTCCACATTTTATTTTTACTTTCACAGTTCACTGTAAAATTTGATGTCTGTAGAGATTAGAGGATACCTTTGATGGGGGGAAAATACTCTCGACAAACTGAATCCATAAAATCGCCACAATGCAGCGAAAGAGTCTTAAAGAATCAGTTACAAATGATTTTAACATGGCTGCTTGTCAGTGCTTAACTTTTTTCACTGATTCTCAGGCTGAGGAGTTCATATCCCTAATACTGTCATGGGAAAATGAATCGAGTATATCACTTCTCCTCACTGACTGCAAGCAAGTGAGGGAAAACCTTGACTATGTATTGTTAAACTTTTCCTGACTAATTTCCATATAG
>JAWQFJ010025632.1:12500-13592 GCA_034096865.1 Theodoxus fluviatilis | reverse complement strand
GGGACGGGTTGGGGGATGGGGATGGGATGAATTGGGGACTGGGGTTGAGTTGGAAATGGGTTGGGGGATGAGGATGGGTTGGATGATGGGGATGTGTTGAAAAATAGGTTGGGAGAATGGGGAGGAGTTGAAGGATGGGGACGAGTTGAGGAATGGGGTGGGGGATGTGATTAATTTTGGAATGGTGTTGGGTTGAGGAATGAGTTGGGGGGAGAGGTAGGGTTAAGGGATGGGGAGGAGTTGAGGGATGAGGATGAGTTGAGGTACAGGAATGGGTTGGGAATGGGTTGGGGGGTAAGGATGGGTTGGGGGAAGGGTTGGGAAATGGAAATGGGTTTGTTGAGGGATGGAGATGGGTTGGGCCTTTGGGATGGGTTAGGGGATGAGTTGGGGTAAGGGAATGGGTTGGGGGAATAGTCAAGGGAAGAGGATGGGTAGGGGGAACGAGAGGGGTTTTGTGAGGGGGATAGGTTGGGAAATTGGGTTGGGGATGGTTTGAAGGATCGGGATGGGTTCGGGCGGAGGGGGGGGGGGGGGGGAGCGGGGGGGGTTAAGGGTGTTCGAGAGTGAGGTTGGGGATGGAGATGTGTTGGGGATGGGGACGGGTTGGGGGATGGGTTGGGGGTGGGAATGGGTTGAAGGAAGGCGATGAAATGGTTAATGGGGATGGGTTGAGATGTCGGGTTGGGGGATGGGGGAAGGGTTGGGAGCGATTCGGTGATGGGGATGGGGTTGGAAATGGGACTGGGTTGGGGGAACGGGATGGGTTTGGGGCTGAAGTTTGGAAGTGGGAATGGGCTGGGGAAAGGGGTGGGTTGGGTGCTGTGGATGAATGGGAGGATGGGATTGGATAACGGAGTTGGGTTGGGAGGTGGGTTGGGGATAGGTTGAGCGATGGGTTGGAAAATGGTTTGGGGGATGGGTCTGGGTTTGGAGGATAGGATGAGAGGTAGATTGGGGGATAGGTTGGAATATGGGGCTAGGCTGGGGAATAGATTGGGAAAGGTGTTTGGGAGTGGGAATGGGTTGAGGAATAAGTCTGGGGATGGGTTGGGGAATAAGTCTGGGGATGGGTTGAGGTGTGGGGATGGG
>JAWQFJ010025631.1:0-33340 GCA_034096865.1 Theodoxus fluviatilis | reverse complement strand
ACACAAACTCTTACACAAACACACATGCACACAGACACACACATACACACATGCAGACACACACAAACACAGATGCAGACACACTTACACTAACACATGCAGACACACTTACACAAACACAGATGCATGCACAGACAGCACACATGCATGCACTGTAGGATGTTTTTTATGGGTTTGCTGGTTTTGCAAATTATGTTTCATTTAATCAGCAAAATGTTTGCCTTGTTTCACTGTGATATATTTGTTTCCTGGCACAGTAGTATATTCTCTCTGGCTTGATTGCAAGTACAAAGAAGTTTTAGTGACGGTGTTTTTCTTTGAGCATATGACATGGGCAGCTTGTGCTGATTCTGTCTTCTGTTCTTGATTCCTGTGATCGAAGGGCATTTTCTTGTCCATTATCAATGCTCATCTCAAAAACTGACAAGCACAAGCAGGAAAGCCCAGCTTGCTTTGTGAAATGGTTCACAGGTGTCAAACATCAGTTTGATGTGTGAAAATGAAGTCCTGGAAGGAAAAGAAAAGTCACTGTATTCATTGTGGGGTTGAATTTGCAGTGGTGTAGATGCTACTAAAGAGTATACTTGGAGGAATATGTATATGTCCATCTTTCTACTCTTCCCCCTTTGCTGAATGGCCTTCGGTTCAAATGGTCATATGCATTTGCGTGTGCGATGGGAGTGAAGATAGGTATGTAAGTGGAGTTTGAGTTAATAAATGTTTGCATGTGTGTATTGGAGTGAGGGAGTGTTGAACTTGCAGAGAATAGCATAAATTTATCTACACTGAAGTGTCAGTCAGTTGTTACAGTACAAAACCAGCAAGTGTCATATGAACGTACTTTTCCAAAGAACACATTCATTTTGTGTCCTTACAGTTACAAGGGCCAGTAGTACCAACGATTTGCATTTGATGTACATGTTGGTGGTAGTAAATGCTGAGTATGAATAAACTCTGCTTGGTTACACCACTCAGTATTTGTTGCAATGCAAGCATGTGCAGCCCTGTTGTGTGTGAATGGTGTTTGACTGCAGGTGTGGTGTGTGAATGGTGTTTGACTGCAGATGTGGTGTGTGAATGGTGTTTGACTGCAGATGTGGTGTGTGAATGGTGTTTGACTGCAGGTGTGGTGTGTGAATGGTGTTTGACTGCAGGTGTGGTGTGTGAATGGTGTTTGACTGCAGATGTGGTGTGTGAATGGTGTTTGACTGCAGATGTGGTGTGTGAATGGTGTTTGACTGCAGATGTGGTGTGTGAATGGTGTTTGACTGCAGGTGTGGTGTGTGAATGGTGTTTGACTGCAGGTGTGGTGTGTGAATGGTGTTTGACTGCAGGTGTGGTGTGTGAATGGTGTTTGACTGCAGATGTGGTGTGTGAATGGTGTTTGACTGCAGATGTGGTGTGTGAATGGTGTTTGACTGCAGGTGTGGTGTGTGAATGGTGTTTGACTGCAGGTGTGGTGTGTGAATGGTGTTTGACTGCAGATGTGGTGTGTGAATGGTGTTTGACTGCAGGTGTGGTGTGTGAATGGTGTTTGACTGCAGATGTGGTGTGTGAATGGTGTTTGACTGCAGATGTGGTGTGTGAATGGTGTTTGACTGCAGGTGTGGTGTGTGAATGGTGTTTGACTGCAGATGTGGTGTGTGAATGGTGTTTGACTGCAGATGTGGTGTGTGAATGGTGTTTGACTGCAGATGTGGTGTGTGAATGGTGTTTGACTGCAGATGTGGTGTGTGAATGGTGTTTGACTGCAGATGTGGTGTGTGAATGGTGTTTGACTGCAGATGTGGTGTGTGAATGGTGTTTGACTGCAGATGTGGTGTGTGAATAGTGTTTGACTGCAGATGTGGTGTGTGAATGGTGTTTGACTGCAGATGTAGTGTGTGAATGGTGTTTGACTGCAGGTGTGGTGTGGCCAATTGAACTTCTCTATTCTGCAACCTTGCACCTTCTTCAGTCTGGCCAGTCCCCAGAATCTCAGGCTGTGCTGAGAAGTTGAGTGCCACATGTGATGCCTGAACATAGAATCTCATATTGTGCATTCAAGCTGTGTGTTGCATGAACAAAACCATCAGCCCATATTACATTAACTGCAACAAGGTGTTCGACTACTGGAACTTCTACAACAGTTGATAGTTTTCTACCTAATTTGCCATCTTTCCTACACCCCTCTCCTTGAGAGTCCTCTAGTGTGGCCCATTATCGGAAGTCTTTCTGAGACTTGTGATGGGCCACACAAACACTTGTGTGAGATATCATGATGGGCCACATAAACACTTGTGCGAGATATCATGATGGGCCACATAAACACTTGTGCGAGACTTGTGATGGGCCACACAAACACTTGTGTGAGATATCATGATGGGCCACATAAACACTTGTGCGAGACTTGTGATGGGCCACACAAACACTTGTGTGAGATATCATGATGGGCCACATAAACACTTGTGTGAGATATCGTGATGGGCCACATAAACACTTGTGCGAGACTTGTGATGGGCCACACAAACACTTGTGTGAGATATCATGATGGGCCACATAAACACTTGTGTGAGATATCGTGATGGGCCACACAAACAATTGTGTGAGACTTGTGATGGGCCACACAAACACTTTGTGAGACTTGTGATGGGCCACACAAACACTTGTGCGAGACTTGTGATGGGCCACACAAACACTTGTGTGAGATATGATGGGCCACATAAACACTTGTGCCAGACTTGTGATGAGCCACACAAACACTTGTGTGAGATATAATGATGGGCCACATAAACACTTGTGTGAGATATCGTGATGGGCCACACAAACTTTCGTGCCAGGAAAGGCCATGGTTGGACTTTCTTTGTCATGTTGTCTGTGTCCCCAACTAGTGTAGAAAAAGCCCTTTTCCATCTCATGAGTGTGTCCCTGAGCTTTCGGTCCTGCCTCCAGCGTTGTTGACAGCACACCTGTACAAGTGAGGGAATCTGTAGTCGGGGATTGTGTGACCATGCTAGTACTAGTGGAGTAGGCCGCCCGTTTGTCTGTGGTACTAGTGCAGTAGGCCGTCTGTTTTGTCTGTGCTTATAGGGCTATGGGAATTTTTACGTGGTATTGCCTTGTACAGGGTTTTCTGCACTCTGGTGCTGACATAGAAGTTGACATGTTTGTGGTTTTGCATTTTCATCATCATACTCACTCTTGCCGAATAAATTATTTCAAGTACAAGGCCAAGTCTCTGTGTCTGTTTGAACTGTCGCTGAGAAGCCTCGACTTGGGGTGAATTGAGGAAACAGTCCACCACCCCTCTCCGCCTTGTCCCACAAAAGCCAGTCAAGGGCTTTTTGGACAGCACTGGACACTGCAGGTCTGTCACAAACCAGTCAGCACTGGACACTGCAGGTCTGTCAAACCAGTCAGCACTGGACACTGCAGGTCTGTCACAAACCAGTCAGCACTGGACACTGCAGGTCTGTCACAAACCAGTCAGCACTGGACACTGCAGGTCTGTCACAAACCAGTCAGCACTGGACCCGCTTGCTTTTGTTCTTGTGGTTGCTCCCACCATACCACGGACAGCGTACAGTTCTGTATGTTGCATGGGTGATGTTGGACAGTGGACAATTCTGTATATTGTATGTGCAATGTTGGACAGTGGACAATTCTGTATATTGTATGTGCGATGTTGGACAGTGGACAATTCTGTATGTTGTATGTGTGGCATTGGACAATGGACAGTTCTGTATGTTGCATGGGTGATGTTGGACAGTGGACAATTCTGTATGTTGTATATGTGTGGTGTTGGACAGTGGACAATTCTGTATATTGTATGTGCGATGTTGGACAGTGGACAATTCTGTATATTGTATGTGCGATGTTGGACAGTGGACAATTCTGTATGTTGTATGTGTGGTGTTGGACAGTGGACGATTCTGTATGTTGTTACTTGTATGTGTGGTGTTGGACAGTGGACAATTCTGTATGTTGCATGTGTGGCGTTGGACAGTGGACAATTCTGTATGTTGTATGTGTGGCGTTGGACAGTGGACAATTCTGTATGTTGTATGTGTGATGTTGGACAGTGGACAAATCTGTATGTTGTATGTGTGGTGTTGGACAGTGGACAAATCTGTATGTTGTATGTGTGGCGTTGGACAGTGGACAATTCTGTATGTTGCATGGGTGGTGTTGGACAGTGGACAATTCTGTATGTTGTTACTTGTATGTGTGGTGTTGGACAGTGGACAATTCTGTATGTTGCATGTGTGGCGTTGGACAGTGGACAATTCTGTATGTTGTATGTGTGGCGTTGGACAGTGGACAATTCTGTATGTTGCATGGGTGGTGTTGGACAGTGGACAATTCTGTATGTTGTTACTTGTATGTGTGGTGTTGGACAGTGGACAATTCTGTATGTTGCATGTGTGGCGTTGGACAGTGGACAATTCTGTATGTTGTATGTGTGGCGTTGGACAGTGGACAATTCTGTATGTTGTATGTGTGATGTTGGACAGTGGACAAATCTGTATGTTGTATGTGTGGTGTTGGACAGTGGACAAATCTGTATGTTGTATGTGTGGCGTTGGACAGTGGACAATTCTGTATGTTGCATGGGTGGTGTTGGACAGTGGACAATTCTGTATGTTGTATGTGTGATGTTGGACAGTGGACAATTATGTATGTTGTATGTGTGGCGTTGGACAGTGGACGATTCTGTATGTTGTATGTGTGGTGTTGGACAGTGGGCGATTCTGTTTGTTGTATGTGTGGCGTTGGACAGTGGACGATTCTGTATGTTGTATGTGTGGTGTTGGACAGTGGACAGTTGCATGTGTGATGTTGGACAGTGGACGATTCTGTATGTTGCATGTGTGGCGTTGGACAGTGGACGATACTGTATGGTGTATGTGTGGTGTTGGACAGTGAGCGATTCTGTAAGTTGCCCGTGTGGTGTTGGACAGTGGACAATTCTGTATGTTGTATGTGTGGCGTTGGACAGTGGACAATTCTGTATGGTGTATGTGTGGTGTTGGACAGTGGACAGTTGCATGTGTGATGTTGGACAGTGAGTGATTCTGTGTTGCCTGTGTGGTGTTGGACAGTGGACGATTCTGTATGTTGTATGTATGGTTTGGGACACTGGACAATACTGTATGTTCTATGTGTGGTGTCTATAATGCAGACTCATGTATTGTTCTTGCAAACATGCATCCCTGACTTCCTGTTTGTGGGGTTTTACACGAGGGTCTTGTGCCGGAGTAGCTCGGACGCTGGGCATGGGAGAAACTAGATATTCCAGCGCCACACTCACTGTGTGTAACAGTCACAACTCAAGTCCTGGGCATGGGAGAAACTAGATGTGCCACACTCACTGTGTGTAACAGTCACAACTCAAGTCCTGGACATGGGAGAAACTAGATATTCCAGCGCCACACTCACTGTGTGTAACAGTCACAACTCAAGTCCTGGGCATGGGAGAAACTAGATATTCCAGCGCCACACTCACTGTGTATAACAGTCACAACTCAAGTCCTGGACATGGGAGAAACTAGTTATTCCAGCGCCACACTCACTGTGTGTAACAGTCACAACTCAAGTCCTGGGCATGGGAGAAACTAGATATTCCAGCGCCACACTCACTGTGTGTAACAGCCACAACTCAAGTCCTGGACATGGGAGAAACTAGTTATTCCAGCGCCACACTCACTGTGTGTAACAGCCACAACTCAAGTCCTGGACGACAGGGCAGACTCAAGTGAGAGAGGGCAAAGCTCTCAAGTCCTTGGAAGACAGGGCGGACTCAAGTGAGACAGGGCAAAGCTTATACGTCCTGGATGACAGAGCAGACTTGAGACAGGGCAGATCAAAGCTGATGCCAGCACTGGCATGGTACCAAGTCTGTTAGGAAATGCACAACACTTGCACTGCCAGGCATTTTCAACCATCTTTATTTTTCACCAAGTGAAATCTACATTTCAAGGGAGTAATGGAAAGTGACTCGATTGCACTCACAGTGAAAACAAATGTACAAAGGACAGGGAACAAATGCACCATCACACAAAGCTAGATTGAACTGTGCAGAGATTTAAAAACATCAATGACAATTTTTTCTTGGCAATTTTGTGAATATTGCACAGATGAAATACAACCATTACCAAGCGTTTATTTCAATACATTTCCTTGGCTAGTGTAGTTTCTACCTACAGTAAGTGCAATGCAAAGATTTCAGTTTTAAATTTACATATCTGTAGTTAGATATTTCTTTTCCAATTCTTGTGAAAAGAAGAAGACAACACTATCCTCTTCACATCCATAGACTTGAGCCGTCTCTACACAACATGAATGATTTGGGATCCAACCTTTCTTGAATCCGTCTCATTCCTAGTCAAACTGATTTTCACAACACAAATGTACTCTATTGCAACTTTTTAACAGCTGCTCTGATAAGAAATGTCGACAGTTAACCTTTAAATTTTTCTCTCTTATTACAGACTTCATAGTTTCACACACACAAAAGTATATGTGCAGGGTGACTTATGCTTGCAATAGATTTTTATACAAAATTTCCATTTTAATGAATGTTCCTGTTGAGTCTGTCCAACCCAATTCATGCAGGCTGATGCTGAAGCTTTGAAACCCTCTGTTCAATGAAAAACCATCTACACTGGAATTTGGAAAGCAACAGTCCAAACACAAATCAACAGACATGGGGAAGTAGAAAGAATCCTTGAGGCACTTTGTTCGTTCCTACGCTCATGTAGCAGCAACCGATACAGGAATAAAAGAACACTGTCTCTGGCAGTTCACCTGGGCTCTCTTGTTTTCTGCCCTGGAAATAGGAATGTTTGGATGGAAACGACCTTCAAGTGATTTCGGCATTCACAAGTCTACCTCAGACAGGCCTCCAAAAGCAACACCAAAAAAGTTGACCCACTCAAGGAGTCTCACTCAATCAAAGAGTAAAAGACAAAGGTGGCAACAAAGCAACTGACAATGCCTCCATTGTCTGGTAGTCCACAGAAGTGTAGTCATCTCCAAAGCAAAGCTGCCTCTTGCAGAAGTCATACTCTGGTGTTGCAAGACCTGTTTGGCACCACTCTGGTGATGCAAGACCTGTTTGGCACAACTCTGGTGTTGCAAGACCTGTTTGGCACAACTCTGGTGTTGCAAGACCTGTTTGGCACCACTCTGGTGTTGCAAGACCTGTTTGGCACCACTCTGGTGATGCAAGACCTGTTTGGCACCACTCTGGTGATGCAAGACCTGTTTGGCACCACTCTGGTGATGCAAGACCTGTTTGGCACCACTCTGGTGTTGCAAGACCTGTTTGGCACCGCTCTGATGTTGCAAGACCTGTTTGGCACCAGGCAGTCACATGACACAGGTAGAAAAATGGAACAGACATATCAAGTGGACAGCACACTGACAGCACACAACACACAGACAGCACACAGACAACACACAGACAGCACACCACACACACACACACACACAGGTGTGGACTGCCAAACAGGAGCAGGATTATTCCAACCACTGCCAAGCATACAGGGACTGCAGTGTTGGAAACAGCTTTCCTAGACAACTCACACTGGGTCAGTTCCATCAGCTGGAGGCAGGGCAGGACATGTATCTGACAAAACCTAAAAATACTTTGTTCTTGAAAGTCATCAACGGTCAACTTACATTACAGATATTGACAAAATATACACATTACAAAACAATACAATTTTTTAAAAATGAGGAACAGGTGAGAGAGGGTGTTTGAGAGAGCAATGAAATCAATGAACACATGAGCTTTGAGGAGTCATGTCAAAATACTTGAGGCACCTCAGCAAGAAAAGCACTGTTTGCTTGGATCCCCTCAGCACGTCCACAGTCACACCGCCTCCACCCAGCCTCCAGCAGTTTCAGAGCAAGACGTGCCTGTCACACCAGTCACGCCTGTCACACCCGTCACACTCATCACGCCTGTCACACCCGTCACACCAAGCACAGGGCCACTGGGCTGAAGCTTTCCACATGCACAGAAAGCAGCACAGAGACCAAAAGGCTGGTACAGCACAAACAGGTGTCCGTCATTGGTGCAGAAGTTAAAGTTGCTTCCAGTAGCACTGTGCACTGACTGTGACCGTCACAGTTGTGTGTGGCTATTCCTGGCTCTAGGTGTTTCTACAGATAGATGTTTAGCCTTCATTACAACATACAATTCACGGCTGGGCAGTCAGTCCCATTCTGAGCAAGCGAGGAAAATAAAATGCACCAACGTACAAAATTATGTAGAATTGCAACGTCCAAATGAATAAAAATCATATCTCCCTCTCTGAAAACGCAACTAATCAAAATAGCTCTTCACTTCATTATTATGAATCACCCATTAAATTCATCTCCCATGCAAAAATATCACATAAAAGCTGTACACAAACTGCCATACTTGGCGCAGATATGCATACAAAATCAAGAGTAAAATCAGGCAATCAAACCTACATTTGAAATATTTCATAGCAAAAGATAATACAGTGGTTCACCTGATTGCATTACATTCTCTGACAAGTACTGGGTGTGGAGTAAATAATCTATGGCCATCACAATGTCCACATTATCACCAATGCATGAGTAGTGGCTATCTCATAGACATCACAGTTTCTCAGTTATGCTTCATGGTCAAGTGTAACACAAGGAAAAGAAAAGTCAATCAAAAGCAAAGCATATGAGCAAGCACCGAGTCCATCATACCAACTGTTGAAACTGACTGTAATAGAGCACTCTGATTCTTCACTCGACGTTCTGTGGTTGTTTCTAGGTCTCCACAAAATGCTGGTGCTCTAAGGCACAGTTCTACCCATGCAGAGCAGACTGCGTTTGATACAAAGAGAAAAGAAGACAAATAAAGTTGAAAAATTAAGACAGCTTACATTTCATCCAAGGCTTCATGGGTTGAGTCAGACTTTTACTTTACAGAGAAAGCTGAAGAGATGCCATTCCCAAGGAAAAGTCCAGGGCAGGAAAAATCACAACACACAGGCAGCTGTCAACCTGTCCTCTGAGGAGAAACTGGAAAGAAAGCCTGGAAACCTTTGACACTTTAGACAGCCTGGAGAACTGTGACTCAGTAGACAGCCTAGAACTGTGACTCAGTAGACAGCCTAGAACTTTGACACGGTAGACAGCCTGGAGATCTTGGACCCAGTAGAAAGCCTGGTGAACCCTGACACCGCAGACAGCCAGGAGAACTGTGACTCAGTAGATAGGCTGGAGACCTTTGACACTTTAGGCAGCCTGAAGACCTTTGACTGAGTAGAAAACCTGGTGAACTCTGACACAGTAGACAGCCTGGAGACCTTTGACACAGCAAAGAGCCTGAAGACCTTTGACAGTGCAGCAAGCCTGGTGAACTTTGACACAGCAGACAGCCTGGAGACCTTTGACAGTGCAGACAGCCTGGTGAACTTTGACACAGCTGACAGCCTGGGGACCTTTGACAGTGCAGACAACCTGGTGAATTTTGACACAGCAGACAGCCTGAAGACCTTTGACAGTGCAGACAGCCTGAAGACCTTTGACAGTGCAGACAGCCTGGTGAACTTTGACACAGCTGACAGCCTGGGGACCTTTGACAGTGCAGACAGCCTGGTGAACTTTAACACAGCAGACAGCCTGAAGACCTTTGACCGAGTAAACAGCCTGGTGAACTTTGACACAGCAGACAGCTTACCACATTTCTCTGCACTGTTCAGCAGTAGACCAAATCTACACTATTGTATGAACCACGAATGAAAAGGTACTAGACAACCAACATTGCATGCTTTGAATTACACACCACAATATGCAAACAACTTCACAAGAAAAATGCATCGTGCAACAGCTCTAAGCATGAAGACACAACTGATGCAAACATGTGGCAAGGCCACCATGTGGCACCCTTGTATCAGGTGGCTCTGGTCCCAGAAGTCGTCTCTTTCCACCAACACTCAACACCAATGCAAAGGGAAAGAACAAAAATGCACCGACACTGGTTTTGTAACAAAGAATTGCCACAGGCACACATTAGAGAATTTGCGGTGAGGAGGACTGTCACACTGGCACAGCAACAAACGATGTCTGTCACACTGGTACAGCAACCAACAGCAGCTGACTGTCACACTTGTACATCAACCAACAGTGGCTGACTGTCACACTGGTACAGCAACCAACAGTGACTGCCTGTCACAGCAACCAACAGCGGCTGACTGTCACAATGGTATAGCAACCAATAGTGACTGCCTGTCACACTGGTGCAGCAACCAACAGCAACTGACTGTCACACTGGTACAGCAACCAAAAGCGGCTGACTGTCACACTGGTACAGCAACCAACAGCTGTTGACTGTCACACTGGTACAGCAACCAACAGCGGCTGACTGTCACACTGGCACAGTAACCAGCAACACTGCATGCATGGCTCATTCAAAGGGAATGTAAAGTGATGCTCACTTTTTCCTCAGGGTTTTCTTTAATTCGTTCTGCAGGAATTCAATTGGCACTTGAGAAATTAATAAAATACATTATTACTACAACCACTTCAACTATCTTGCAAATTTTCTCTCGTGTCGACTCCCCAACTTTGTTCTTTGTTGCCTCAACAGAAGCATGCACCGAGTTTCTTCATTGGTATTTTTCACCGTAAGTACAAATGGCCTGCTTTCTACTCAAAACGCCAATATCAGAAAGCCACAGCTCTATTTGACGCTGTTTCCAGAACCTCGGCACTCTAGACAGCTTAGTACACATGCTCCAAGCAAAATGTGTACTGACTCATGTTGCCCTGGTAACTACCAACATTTTGGGGGGGGCTTCAAGCGTGTTGTAAGGAAATCTTTGGTAAAGCTAGCCCAAGTGTGTCTTTGACTCAAGGAAAATGCATTTGATACACATCTATCTGTAGTGTTCATTCAAATGTAATGTAGCTAATACAGCAGTCGTTTGATTATCACCTATCTTCAGTGTTAATTTAAATCCAATATGGCTAATACAACACAGTTGTTTGATATATACACCCATCTTCAGTGTTAATTCAAATCCATTATAGCTAATACAACACTGTCATACTGACCTAAAGACACTATGTGCATGATAAGTCTGATAAATCTTCAAAGAAAAACTTCACACACGAACACCCAACTCCTTGGTAACAGCAGTGGCAGCGCGGCAGGAGGCAGAGCAAAGCAGACCACACGTGGCTCCACTACTTCTTCCCATGGAATTCACAACACAGAAGTCAGAAAAGATTTGCTGTTTTTCCACACAGAAATCAACAGAACAGTGTGTCCCAGAACGTTGTTGAGCAGTGAACACATTTTTTCATGAGGGTGGGCTTTCCACCATGTCCACAATGAAGAGCTGCCTAAATCAGAGACAACTTGAAGTGCTATGAAAATAATTCTCTAGACAGCTCCAGCTTCACATATTGTAAGGCTTGAAAACATGGCATACACATGTAATCCAACCATACCTCTGTCAAATGAGATGAAACATTTCTTGTGGCTCCTTCAAATGAAAAGTTGTGCAACGCATTCAGAAAACTGACCTAATACAATCAGAAAGGAAAAAAAACAACAAATAACTTCTGGAAATATGGAAAGTGCCAATATTTTCCTCTGTGTCAAAAAGAAATGGGTGTTATTCCAACACATCGAAGTACATTAGGAAACAACAAGGACAACAGTATATATATAGTATATATTCCATCCTATTTCACCTCATACTTTGAATGTAACATTTCAAGAGTGACTGAACTGTAGAGTCTCCTATTGAAAGGAAACATGAAATGACCTTTGCTTTGCCGCCAGGTATGTATGGGCATGAAGGGCTTTGCACAAGATCCAAGTTTCCGTAGAAAGGCACCACAGGGTGCAGTGAAGAGTTTGACAAATCATCATTCGAGATTTCAAGTCCATTTCAGCTTTGCAAATTCCAGGCATAAAATGCAGTGTTTTTATTGAAGCACAAATGAATGCAAAGTTTGTATGCAACATGCCACCTCAGCATTACTGCATGCAAAAACTTTTCACATGCAAGGATTTTTGGGGTCAAAACTCACTCCAATCATGATTACAAGTTAGGATTTTCCAGTACATAACCTTCAACATCAACAAGTTGGCCGATCTGGCCATTACACATTTGTAACACTACATTCAAAATTGAACAGTCTGATTAATACCTGTCTTGCCATTATCAGTGTCAATACAAGCGATGTCACACAGCTCCAATCCAAATTTGGCAATGACATGGTTGCAATGGTAGCTGACATGTAGTTCCAAAGCTGTGACAAGGATACATCACGTCCCAGAATAACCTCACCCACTTTGCAAGCAACCAAGGCATCAAGTCACCTGAAAATATCACTGCAACTTTCAGTCTGGGAGGCAGGTGCAGACATCACTACCCGTCAGAAAAGCGGCGCTCTACGGAGGCTGGCCATCAGCACCGACTCTCCCCAGCTGCCTGAGACTCCCTTCCTCCCTGCTGTCTGTGTGTGTGTCTGCCTCCATGCCTCCGCTTGCATCGCGGCCTTCTTGCACCATGCAATGCACAGACCACTATTGGAGCGTTACCCAAGGTGTGCCTGATAAATTCATCACCTCTGGTTAATATGAAGCTAACGTTTGCCTGAATGTGCTTGTTACGAGATTTTTTTTCCCCTCTCCCATGATTTGTGCAAACTGCATGAATGTACAGCAAGCACACCCCAATCTCTCTAAAAGCCAACGCCAAAGAAGCAAAGCAAAGCAAAGACACAAAGCCAACACTCGAGATCTACTCCACTCTATTCAAGTGACAAAGAGACTGAACTTACACAAACTAGCTTCACAGTCGCAAAACAAGAATATGCAAACTCTTCAAAAGTCAGCAAGAGATGAGACAGCATCAACAACAAAACTGCCACACCCCATGTAAAAACTGCCACACGGTGGAAGCAGTGTGGGTGCTATGGGTGATTTCAGAGTCCCTGGAATGTTGCTGTGGCACACAGTGAAGTGGGGGGGAAGAGGGATATTGGCGGCATGAGAATGGCACAAAGCAGCAGTGGTAGGAGGCAGCCAGAAAGATGCCAAGGCTACACAAGAACTCTACAACGTTGCAGGTGGCACTCACTTCATCCTCACTGGTGGAGAAAGGATAAGCAACAGTCTGTATGCAGTGGCAAAGCACCGAGTTCAACCCCCAAGCAAACAGGAACAGTCATCTACAGAAGCAGGCATCCGGCTTGGCATGTGGAAAATGACACGACTAGGAAAGAGGTTTTCTAGATACCTTCACCAAGGAGACTGGAATAAAGTCAAGTTTGTATTTGCTATAGTCCCTTGTTTGCCACAAACCTACAAGGCCATGGTCACCGGAGACTCCTGCACACTCTTGGTCCTTCTGCTGGCGACAACTCAGTCTTGGACAGGTCTCACCCAAAGTGTCTTTGCCAGTTCAGCACAGGGGTGTCCAAACGCAGCCACTCTCATCTGCCATCCACTTTCAGTAACACTGAAACTAGTTCCACCCATAAGCAGGGCTGCACGCTGTACATGCCTCCAACACAGCTTCATCTGAGCCTTGAATCAGGTTTGTATTCAAAGTGCATCTGTCACATCCAAGCACTACAGAGCCGTGGGCTGTACCACTCTGCAGAGCTGTGGGCTGTACCACTCTGCAGAGCTGTGGGCTGTACCACTCTGCAGAGCTGTGGGCTGTACCACTCTGCAGAGCTGCGGGCTGTACCACTCTGCAGAGCTGTGGGCTGTACCACTCTGCAGAGCTGTGGGCTGTACCACTCTGCAGAGCTGCGGGCTGTACCACTCTGCAGAGCTCTGGGCTGTACCACTCTGCAGAGCTGTGGGCTGTACCACTCTGCAGAGCTGCGGGCTGTACCACTCTGCAGAGCTGTGGGCTGTACCACTCTGCAGAGCTGTGGGCTGTACCACTCTGCAGAGCTGTGGGCTGTACCACTCTGCAGAGCTGCGGGCTGTACCACTCTGCAGAGCTGTGGGCTGTACCACTCTGCAGAGCTGCGGGCTGTACCACTCTGCAGAGCTGTGGGCTGTACCACTCTGCAGAGCTGTGGGCTGTACCACTCTGCAGAGCTGTGGGCTGTACCACTCTGCAGAGCTGTGGGCTGTACCACTCTGCAGAGCTCTGGGCTGTACCACTCTGCAGAGCTGTGGGCTGTACCACTCTGCAGAGCTGCGGGCTGTACCACTCTGCAGAGCTGTGGGCTGTACCACTCTGCAGAGTGGTACAGCCCACAGCTCTGCAGAGTGGTACAGCCCAGAGCTCTGCAGAGTGGTACAGCACAGAGCTCTGCAGAGTGGTACAGCCCACAGCTCTGCAGAGTGGTACAGCCCGCAGCTCTGCAGAGTGGTACAGCCCGCAGCTCTGCAGAGCGGTACAGCCCACAGCTCTGCAGAGTGGTACAGCCCACAGCTCTGCAGAGTGGTACAGCCCACAGCTCTGCAGAGTGGTACAGCACAGAGCTCTGCAGAGTGGTACAGCCCACAGCTCTGCAGAGTGGTACAGCCCGCAGCTCTGCAGAGTGGTACAGCCCACAGCTCTGCAGAGTGGTACAGCCCAGAGCTCTGCAGAGCGGTACAGCCCGCAGCTCTGCAGAGCGGTACAGCCCACAGCTCTGCAGAGTGGTACAGCACAGAGCTCTGCAGAGTGGTACAGCCCGCAGCTCTGCAGAGTGGTACAGCCCACAGCTCTGCAGAGTGGTACAGCCCAGAGCTCTGCAGAGCGGTACAGCCCGCAGCTCTGCAGAGCGGTACAGCCCACAGCTCTGCAGAGTGGTACAGCCCACAGCTCTGCAGAGTGGTACAGCCCGCAGCTCTGCAGAGTGGTACAGCACAGAGCTCTGCAGAGTGGTACAGCCCACAGCTCTGCAGAGTGGTACAGCCCACAGCTCTGCAGAGTGGTACAGCCCACGGCTCTGTAGTGCTTGGATGTGACAGATGCACTTTGAATACAAACCTGATTCAAGGCTCAGATGAAGCTGTGTTGGAGGCATGTACAGCGTGCAGCCCTGCTTATGGGTGGAACTAGTTTCAGTGTTACTGAAAGTGGATGGCAGATGAGAGTGGCTGCGTTTGGACACCCCTGTGCTGAACTGGCAAAGACACTTTGGGTGAGACCTGTCCAAGACTGAGTTGTCGCCAGCAGAAGGACCAAGAGTGTGCAGGAGTCTCCGGTGACCATGGCCTTGTAGGTTTGTGGCAAACAAGGGACTATAGCAAATACAAACTTGACTTTATTCCAGTCTCCTTGGTGAAGGTATCTAGAAAACCTCTTTCCTAGTCGTGTCATTTTCCACATGCCAAGCCGGATGCCTGCTTCTGTAGATGACTGTTCCTGTTTGATTGGGGTTGAACTCGGTGCTTTGCCACTGCATACAGACTGTTGCTTATCCTTTCTCCACCAGTGAGGATGAAGTGAGTGCCACCTGCAACGTTGTAGAGTTCTTGTGTAGCCTTGGCATCTTTCTGGCTGCCTCCTACCACTGCTGCTTTGTGCCATTCTCATGCCGCCAATATCCCTCTTCCCCCCCACTTCACTGTGTGCCACAGCAACATTCCAGGGACTCTGAAATCACCCATAGCACCCACACTGCTTCCACCGTGTGGCAGTTTTTACATGGGGTGTGGCAGTTTTGTTGTTGATGCTGTCTCATCTCTTGCTGACTTTTGAAGAGTTTGCATATTCTTGTTTTGCGACTGTGAAGCTAGTTTGTGTAAGTTCAGTCTCTTTGTCACTTGAATAGAGTGGAGTAGATCTCGAGTGTTGGCTTTGTGTCTTTGCTTTGCTTTGCTTCTTTGGCGTTGGCTTTTAGAGAGATTGGGGTGTGCTTGCTGTACATTCATGCAGTTTGCACAAATCATGGGAGAGGGGAAAAAAAATCTCGTAACAAGCACATTCAGGCAAACGTTAGCTTCATATTAACCAGAGGTGATGAATTTATCAGGCACACCTTGGGTAACGCTCCAATAGTGGTCTGTGCATTGCATGGTGCAAGAAGGCCGCGATGCAAGCGGAGGCATGGAGGCAGACACACACACAGACAGCAGGGAGGAAGGGAGTCTCAGGCAGCTGGGGAGAGTCGGTGCTGATGGCCAGCCTCCGTAGAGCGCCGCTTTTCTGACGGGTAGTGATGTCTGCACCTGCCTCCCAGACTGAAAGTTGCAGTGATATTTTCAGGTGACTTGATGCCTTGGTTGCTTGCAAAGTGGGTGAGGTTATTCTGGGACGTGATGTATCCTTGTCACAGCTTTGGAACTACATGTCAGCTACCATTGCAACCATGTCATTGCCAAATTTGGATTGGAGCTGTGTGACATCGCTTGTATTGACACTGATAATGGCAAGACAGGTATTAATCAGACTGTTCAATTTTGAATGTAGTGTTACAAATGTGTAATGGCCAGATCGGCCAACTTGTTGATGTTGAAGGTTATGTACTGGAAAATCCTAACTTGTAATCATGATTGGAGTGAGTTTTGACCCCAAAAATCCTTGCATGTGAAAAGTTTTTGCATGCAGTAATGCTGAGGTGGCATGTTGCATACAAACTTTGCATTCATTTGTGCTTCAATAAAAACACTGCATTTTATGCCTGGAATTTGCAAAGCTGAAATGGACTTGAAATCTCGAATGATGATTTGTCAAACTCTTCACTGCACCCTGTGGTGCCTTTCTACGGAAACTTGGATCTTGTGCAAAGCCCTTCATGCCCATACATACCTGGCGGCAAAGCAAAGGTCATTTCATGTTTCCTTTCAATAGGAGACTCTACAGTTCAGTCACTCTTGAAATGTTACATTCAAAGTATGAGGTGAAATAGGATGGAATATATACTATATATATACTGTTGTCCTTGTTGTTTCCTAATGTACTTCGATGTGTTGGAATAACACCCATTTCTTTTTGACACAGAGGAAAATATTGGCACTTTCCATATTTCCAGAAGTTATTTGTTGTTTTTTTTCCTTTCTGATTGTATTAGGTCAGTTTTCTGAATGCGTTGCACAACTTTTCATTTGAAGGAGCCACAAGAAATGTTTCATCTCATTTGACAGAGGTATGGTTGGATTACATGTGTATGCCATGTTTTCAAGCCTTACAATATGTGAAGCTGGAGCTGTCTAGAGAATTATTTTCATAGCACTTCAAGTTGTCTCTGATTTAGGCAGCTCTTCATTGTGGACATGGTGGAAAGCCCACCCTCATGAAAAAATGTGTTCACTGCTCAACAACGTTCTGGGACACACTGTTCTGTTGATTTCTGTGTGGAAAAACAGCAAATCTTTTCTGACTTCTGTGTTGTGAATTCCATGGGAAGAAGTAGTGGAGCCACGTGTGGTCTGCTTTGCTCTGCCTCCTGCCGCGCTGCCACTGCTGTTACCAAGGAGTTGGGTGTTCGTGTGTGAAGTTTTTCTTTGAAGATTTATCAGACTTATCATGCACATAGTGTCTTTAGGTCAGTATGACAGTGTTGTATTAGCTATAATGGATTTGAATTAACACTGAAGATGGGTGTATATATCAAACAACTGTGTTGTATTAGCCATATTGGATTTAAATTAACACTGAAGATAGGTGATAATCAAACGACTGCTGTATTAGCTACATTACATTTGAATGAACACTACAGATAGATGTGTATCAAATGCATTTTCCTTGAGTCAAAGACACACTTGGGCTAGCTTTACCAAAGATTTCCTTACAACACGCTTGAAGCCCCCCCCAAAATGTTGGTAGTTACCAGGGCAACATGAGTCAGTACACATTTTGCTTGGAGCATGTGTACTAAGCTGTCTAGAGTGCCGAGGTTCTGGAAACAGCGTCAAATAGAGCTGTGGCTTTCTGATATTGGCGTTTTGAGTAGAAAGCAGGCCATTTGTACTTACGGTGAAAAATACCAATGAAGAAACTCGGTGCATGCTTCTGTTGAGGCAACAAAGAACAAAGTTGGGGAGTCGACACGAGAGAAAATTTGCAAGATAGTTGAAGTGGTTGTAGTAATAATGTATTTTATTAATTTCTCAAGTGCCAATTGAATTCCTGCAGAACGAATTAAAGAAAACCCTGAGGAAAAAGTGAGCATCACTTTACATTCCCTTTGAATGAGCCATGCATGCAGTGTTGCTGGTTACTGTGCCAGTGTGACAGTCAGCCGCTGTTGGTTGCTGTACCAGTGTGACAGTCAACAGCTGTTGGTTGCTGTACCAGTGTGACAGTCAGCCGCTTTTGGTTGCTGTACCAGTGTGACAGTCAGTTGCTGTTGGTTGCTGCACCAGTGTGACAGGCAGTCACTATTGGTTGCTATACCATTGTGACAGTCAGCCGCTGTTGGTTGCTGTGACAGGCAGTCACTGTTGGTTGCTGTACCAGTGTGACAGTCAGCCACTGTTGGTTGATGTACAAGTGTGACAGTCAGCTGCTGTTGGTTGCTGTACCAGTGTGACAGACATCGTTTGTTGCTGTGCCAGTGTGACAGTCCTCCTCACCGCAAATTCTCTAATGTGTGCCTGTGGCAATTCTTTGTTACAAAACCAGTGTCGGTGCATTTTTGTTCTTTCCCTTTGCATTGGTGTTGAGTGTTGGTGGAAAGAGACGACTTCTGGGACCAGAGCCACCTGATACAAGGGTGCCACATGGTGGCCTTGCCACATGTTTGCATCAGTTGTGTCTTCATGCTTAGAGCTGTTGCACGATGCATTTTTCTTGTGAAGTTGTTTGCATATTGTGGTGTGTAATTCAAAGCATGCAATGTTGGTTGTCTAGTACCTTTTCATTCGTGGTTCATACAATAGTGTAGATTTGGTCTACTGCTGAACAGTGCAGAGAAATGTGGTAAGCTGTCTGCTGTGTCAAAGTTCACCAGGCTGTTTACTCGGTCAAAGGTCTTCAGGCTGTCTGCTGTGTTAAAGTTCACCAGGCTGTCTGCACTGTCAAAGGTCCCCAGGCTGTCAGCTGTGTCAAAGTTCACCAGGCTGTCTGCACTGTCAAAGGTCTCCAGGCTGTCTGCTGTGTCAAAGTTCACCAGGCTTGCTGCACTGTCAAAGGTCTTCAGGCTCTTTGCTGTGTCAAAGGTCTCCAGGCTGTCTACTGTGTCAGAGTTCACCAGGTTTTCTACTCAGTCAAAGGTCTTCAGGCTGCCTAAAGTGTCAAAGGTCTCCAGCCTATCTACTGAGTCACAGTTCTCCTGGCTGTCTGCGGTGTCAGGGTTCACCAGGCTTTCTACTGGGTCCAAGATCTCCAGGCTGTCTACCGTGTCAAAGTTCTAGGCTGTCTACTGAGTCACAGTTCTAGGCTGTCTACTGAGTCACAGTTCTCCAGGCTGTCTAAAGTGTCAAAGGTTTCCAGGCTTTCTTTCCAGTTTCTCCTCAGAGGACAGGTTGACAGCTGCCTGTGTGTTGTGATTTTTCCTGCCCTGGACTTTTCCTTGGGAATGACATCTCTTCAGCTTTCTCTGTAAACATAAAAGTCTGACTCAACCCATGAAGCCTTGGATGAAATGTAAGCTGTCTTAATTTTTCAACTTTATTTGTCTTCTTTTCTCTTTGTATCAAACGCAGTCTGCTCTGCATGGGTAGAACTGTGCCTTAGAGCACCAGCATTTTGTGGAGACCTAGAAACAACCACAGAACGTCGAGTGAAGAATCAGAGTGCTCTATTACAGTCAGTTTCAACAGTTGGTATGATGGACTCGGTGCTTGCTCATATGCTTTGCTTTTGATTGACTTTTCTTTTCCTTGTGTTACACTTGACCATGAAGCATAACTGAGAAACTGTGATGTCTATGAGATAGCCACTACTCATGCATTGGTGATAATGTGGACATTGTGATGGCCATAGATTATTTACTCCACACCCAGTACTTGTCAGAGAATGTAATGCAATCAGGTGAACCACTGTATTATCTTTTGCTATGAAATATTTCAAATGTAGGTTTGATTGCCTGATTTTACTCTTGATTTTGTATGCATATCTGCGCCAAGTATGGCAGTTTGTGTACAGCTTTTATGTGATATTTTTGCATGGGAGATGAATTTAATGGGTGATTCATAATAATGAAGTGAAGAGCTATTTTGATTAGTTGCGTTTTCAGAGAGGGAGATATGATTTTTATTCATTTGGACGTTGCAATTCTACATAATTTTGTACGTTGGTGCATTTTATTTTCCTCGCTTGCTCAGAATGGGACTGACTGCCCAGCCGTGAATTGTATGTTGTAATGAAGGCTAAACATCTATCTGTAGAAACACCTAGAGCCAGGAATAGCCACACACAACTGTGACGGTCACAGTCAGTGCACAGTGCTACTGGAAGCAACTTTAACTTCTGCACCAATGACGGACACCTGTTTGTGCTGTACCAGCCTTTTGGTCTCTGTGCTGCTTTCTGTGCATGTGGAAAGCTTCAGCCCAGTGGCCCTGTGCTTGGTGTGACGGGTGTGACAGGCGTGATGAGTGTGACGGGTGTGACAGGCGTGACTGGTGTGACAGGCACGTCTTGCACTGAAACTGCTGGAGGCTGGGTGGAGGCGGTGTGACTGTGGACGTGCTGAGGGGATCCAAGCAAACAGTGCTTTTCTTGCTGAGGTGCCTCAAGTATTTTGACATGACTCCTCAAAGCTCATGTGTTCATTGATTTCATTGCTCTCTCAAACACCCTCTCTCACCTGTTCCTCATTTTTAAAAAATTGTATTGTTTTGTAATGTGTATATTTTGTCAATATCTGTAATGTAAGTTGACCGTTGATGACTTTCAAGAACAAAGTATTTTTAGGTTTTGTCAGATACATGTCCTGCCCTGCCTCCAGCTGATGGAACTGACCCAGTGTGAGTTGTCTAGGAAAGCTGTTTCCAACACTGCAGTCCCTGTATGCTTGGCAGTGGTTGGAATAATCCTGCTCCTGTTTGGCAGTCCACACCTGTGTGTGTGTGTGTGTGTGGTGTGCTGTCTGTGTGTTGTCTGTGTGCTGTCTGTGTGTTGTGTGCTGTCAGTGTGCTGTCCACTTGATATGTCTGTTCCATTTTTCTACCTGTGTCATGTGACTGCCTGGTGCCAAACAGGTCTTGCAACATCAGAGCGGTGCCAAACAGGTCTTGCAACACCAGAGTGGTGCCAAACAGGTCTTGCATCACCAGAGTGGTGCCAAACAGGTCTTGCATCACCAGAGTGGTGCCAAACAGGTCTTGCATCACCAGAGTGGTGCCAAACAGGTCTTGCAACACCAGAGTGGTGCCAAACAGGTCTTGCAACACCAGAGTTGTGCCAAACAGGTCTTGCAACACCAGAGTTGTGCCAAACAGGTCTTGCATCACCAGAGTGGTGCCAAACAGGTCTTGCAACACCAGAGTATGACTTCTGCAAGAGGCAGCTTTGCTTTGGAGATGACTACACTTCTGTGGACTACCAGACAATGGAGGCATTGTCAGTTGCTTTGTTGCCACCTTTGTCTTTTACTCTTTGATTGAGTGAGACTCCTTGAGTGGGTCAACTTTTTTGGTGTTGCTTTTGGAGGCCTGTCTGAGGTAGACTTGTGAATGCCGAAATCACTTGAAGGTCGTTTCCATCCAAACATTCCTATTTCCAGGGCAGAAAACAAGAGAGCCCAGGTGAACTGCCAGAGACAGTGTTCTTTTATTCCTGTATCGGTTGCTGCTACATGAGCGTAGGAACGAACAAAGTGCCTCAAGGATTCTTTCTACTTCCCCATGTCTGTTGATTTGTGTTTGGACTGTTGCTTTCCAAATTCCAGTGTAGATGGTTTTTCATTGAACAGAGGGTTTCAAAGCTTCAGCATCAGCCTGCATGAATTGGGTTGGACAGACTCAACAGGAACATTCATTAAAATGGAAATTTTGTATAAAAATCTATTGCAAGCATAAGTCACCCTGCACATATACTTTTGTGTGTGTGAAACTATGAAGTCTGTAATAAGAGAGAAAAATTTAAAGGTTAACTGTCGACATTTCTTATCAGAGCAGCTGTTAAAAAGTTGCAATAGAGTACATTTGTGTTGTGAAAATCAGTTTGACTAGGAATGAGACGGATTCAAGAAAGGTTGGATCCCAAATCATTCATGTTGTGTAGAGACGGCTCAAGTCTATGGATGTGAAGAGGATAGTGTTGTCTTCTTCTTTTCACAAGAATTGGAAAAGAAATATCTAACTACAGATATGTAAATTTAAAACTGAAATCTTTGCATTGCACTTACTGTAGGTAGAAACTACACTAGCCAAGGAAATGTATTGAAATAAACGCTTGGTAATGGTTGTATTTCATCTGTGCAATATTCACAAAATTGCCAAGAAAAAATTGTCATTGATGTTTTTAAATCTCTGCACAGTTCAATCTAGCTTTGTGTGATGGTGCATTTGTTCCCTGTCCTTTGTACATTTGTTTTCACTGTGAGTGCAATCGAGTCACTTTCCATTACTCCCTTGAAATGTAGATTTCACTTGGTGAAAAATAAAGATGGTTGAAAATG
Organism: Theodoxus fluviatilis; assembly: GCA_034096865.1. Classification (NCBI taxonomy): domain Eukaryota; kingdom Metazoa; phylum Mollusca; class Gastropoda; order Cycloneritida; family Neritidae; genus Theodoxus; species Theodoxus fluviatilis. Next base: position 10,849 of record JAWQFJ010025631.1, on the reverse strand, counting down.
CCTGGCAGTGCAAGTGTTGTGCATTTCCTAACAGACTTGGTACCATGCCAGTGCTGGCATCAGCTTTGATCTGCCCTGTCTCAAGTCTGCTCTGTCATCCAGGACGTATAAGCTTTGCCCTGTCTCACTTGAGTCCGCCCTGTCTTCCAAGGACTTGAGAGCTTTGCCCTCTCTCACTTGAGTCTGCCCTGTCGTCCAGGACTTGAGTTGTGGCTGTTACACACAGTGAGTGTGGCGCTGGAATAACTAGTTTCTCCCATGTCCAGGACTTGAGTTGTGGCTGTTACACACAGTGAGTGTGGCGCTGGAATATCTAGTTTCTCCCATGCCCAGGACTTGAGTTGTGACTGTTACACACAGTGAGTGTGGCGCTGGAATAACTAGTTTCTCCCATGTCCAGGACTTGAGTTGTGACTGTTATACACAGTGAGTGTGGCGCTGGAATATCTAGTTTCTCCCATGCCCAGGACTTGAGTTGTGACTGTTACACACAGTGAGTGTGGCGCTGGAATATCTAGTTTCTCCCATGCCCAGGACTTGAGTTGTGACTGTTACACACAGTGAGTGTGGCGCATCTAGTTTCTCCCATGCCCAGGACTTGAGTTGTGACTGTTACACACAGTGAGTGTGGCGCTGGAATATCTAGTTTCTCCCATGCCCAGCGTCCGAGCTACTCCGGCACAAGACCCTCGTGTAAAACCCCACAAACAGGAAGTCAGGGATGCATGTTTGCAAGAACAATACATGAGTCTGCATTATAGACACCACACATAGAACATACAGTATTGTCCAGTGTCCCAAACCATACATACAACATACAGAATCGTCCACTGTCCAACACCACACAGGCAACACAGAATCACTCACTGTCCAACATCACACATGCAACTGTCCACTGTCCAACACCACACATACACCATACAGAATTGTCCACTGTCCAACGCCACACATACAACATACAGAATTGTCCACTGTCCAACACCACACGGGCAACTTACAGAATCGCTCACTGTCCAACACCACACATACACCATACAGTATCGTCCACTGTCCAACGCCACACATGCAACATACAGAATCGTCCACTGTCCAACATCACACATGCAACTGTCCACTGTCCAACACCACACATACAACATACAGAATCGTCCACTGTCCAACGCCACACATACAACAAACAGAATCGCCCACTGTCCAACACCACACATACAACATACAGAATCGTCCACTGTCCAACGCCACACATACAACATACATAATTGTCCACTGTCCAACATCACACATACAACATACAGAATTGTCCACTGTCCAACACCACCCATGCAACATACAGAATTGTCCACTGTCCAACGCCACACATACAACATACAGATTTGTCCACTGTCCAACACCACACATACAACATACAGATTTGTCCACTGTCCAACATCACACATACAACATACAGAATTGTCCACTGTCCAACGCCACACATACAACATACAGAATTGTCCACTGTCCAACGCCACACATGCAACATACAGAATTGTCCACTGTCCAACACCACACATACAAGTAACAACATACAGAATTGTCCACTGTCCAACACCACCCATGCAACATACAGAATTGTCCACTGTCCAACGCCACACATACAACATACAGAATTGTCCACTGTCCAACGCCACACATGCAACATACAGAATTGTCCACTGTCCAACACCACACATACAAGTAACAACATACAGAATTGTCCACTGTCCAACACCACCCATGCAACATACAGAATTGTCCACTGTCCAACGCCACACATACAACATACAGATTTGTCCACTGTCCAACACCACACATACAACATACAGATTTGTCCACTGTCCAACATCACACATACAACATACAGAATTGTCCACTGTCCAACGCCACACATACAACATACAGAATTGTCCACTGTCCAACGCCACACATGCAACATACAGAATTGTCCACTGTCCAACACCACACATACAAGTAACAACATACAGAATCGTCCACTGTCCAACACCACACATACAACATACAGAATTGTCCACTGTCCAACATCGCACATACAATATACAGAATTGTCCACTGTCCAACATCGCACATACAATATACAGAATTGTCCACTGTCCAACACCACACATATACAACATACAGAATTGTCCACTGTCCAACATCACCCATGCAACATACAGAACTGTCCATTGTCCAATGCCACACATACAACATACAGAATTGTCCACTGTCCAACATCGCACATACAATATACAGAATTGTCCACTGTCCAACATTGCACATACAATATACAGAATTGTCCACTGTCCAACATCACCCATGCAACATACAGAACTGTACGCTGTCCGTGGTATGGTGGGAGCAACCACAAGAACAAAAGCAAGCGGGTCCAGTGCTGACTGGTTTGTGACAGACCTGCAGTGTCCAGTGCTGACTGGTTTGTGACAGACCTGCAGTGTCCAGTGCTGACTGGTTTGTGACAGACCTGCAGTGTCCAGTGCTGACTGGTTTGACAGACCTGCAGTGTCCAGTGCTGACTGGTTTGTGACAGACCTGCAGTGTCCAGTGCTGTCCAAAAAGCCCTTGACTGGCTTTTGTGGGACAAGGCGGAGAGGGGTGGTGGACTGTTTCCTCAATTCACCCCAAGTCGAGGCTTCTCAGCGACAGTTCAAACAGACACAGAGACTTGGCCTTGTACTTGAAATAATTTATTCGGCAAGAGTGAGTATGATGATGAAAATGCAAAACCACAAACATGTCAACTTCTATGTCAGCACCAGAGTGCAGAAAACCCTGTACAAGGCAATACCACGTAAAAATTCCCATAGCCCTATAAGCACAGACAAAACAGACGGCCTACTGCACTAGTACCACAGACAAACGGGCGGCCTACTCCACTAGTACTAGCATGGTCACACAATCCCCGACTACAGATTCCCTCACTTGTACAGGTGTGCTGTCAACAACGCTGGAGGCAGGACCGAAAGCTCAGGGACACACTCATGAGATGGAAAAGGGCTTTTTCTACACTAGTTGGGGACACAGACAACATGACAAAGAAAGTCCAACCATGGCCTTTCCTGGCACGAAAGTTTGTGTGGCCCATCACGATATCTCACACAAGTGTTTATGTGGCCCATCATTATATCTCACACAAGTGTTTGTGTGGCTCATCACAAGTCTGGCACAAGTGTTTATGTGGCCCATCATATCTCACACAAGTGTTTGTGTGGCCCATCACAAGTCTCGCACAAGTGTTTGTGTGGCCCATCACAAGTCTCACAAAGTGTTTGTGTGGCCCATCACAAGTCTCACACAATTGTTTGTGTGGCCCATCACGATATCTCACACAAGTGTTTATGTGGCCCATCATGATATCTCACACAAGTGTTTGTGTGGCCCATCACAAGTCTCGCACAAGTGTTTATGTGGCCCATCACGATATCTCACACAAGTGTTTATGTGGCCCATCATGATATCTCACACAAGTGTTTGTGTGGCCCATCACAAGTCTCGCACAAGTGTTTATGTGGCCCATCATGATATCTCACACAAGTGTTTGTGTGGCCCATCACAAGTCTCGCACAAGTGTTTATGTGGCCCATCATGATATCTCGCACAAGTGTTTATGTGGCCCATCATGATATCTCACACAAGTGTTTGTGTGGCCCATCACAAGTCTCAGAAAGACTTCCGATAATGGGCCACACTAGAGGACTCTCAAGGAGAGGGGTGTAGGAAAGATGGCAAATTAGGTAGAAAACTATCAACTGTTGTAGAAGTTCCAGTAGTCGAACACCTTGTTGCAGTTAATGTAATATGGGCTGATGGTTTTGTTCATGCAACACACAGCTTGAATGCACAATATGAGATTCTATGTTCAGGCATCACATGTGGCACTCAACTTCTCAGCACAGCCTGAGATTCTGGGGACTGGCCAGACTGAAGAAGGTGCAAGGTTGCAGAATAGAGAAGTTCAATTGGCCACACCACACCTGCAGTCAAACACCATTCACACACTACATCTGCAGTCAAACACCATTCACACACCACATCTGCAGTCAAACACTATTCACACACCACATCTGCAGTCAAACACCATTCACACACCACATCTGCAGTCAAACACCATTCACACACCACATCTGCAGTCAAACACCATTCACACACCACATCTGCAGTCAAACACCATTCACACACCACATCTGCAGTCAAACACCATTCACACACCACATCTGCAGTCAAACACCATTCACACACCACATCTGCAGTCAAACACCATTCACACACCACACCTGCAGTCAAACACCATTCACACACCACATCTGCAGTCAAACACCATTCACACACCACATCTGCAGTCAAACACCATTCACACACCACACCTGCAGTCAAACACCATTCACACACCACATCTGCAGTCAAACACCATTCACACACCACACCTGCAGTCAAACACCATTCACACACCACACCTGCAGTCAAACACCATTCACACACCACATCTGCAGTCAAACACCATTCACACACCACATCTGCAGTCAAACACCATTCACACACCACACCTGCAGTCAAACACCATTCACACACCACACCTGCAGTCAAACACCATTCACACACCACACCTGCAGTCAAACACCATTCACACACCACATCTGCAGTCAAACACCATTCACACACCACATCTGCAGTCAAACACCATTCACACACCACATCTGCAGTCAAACACCATTCACACACCACACCTGCAGTCAAACACCATTCACACACCACACCTGCAGTCAAACACCATTCACACACCACATCTGCAGTCAAACACCATTCACACACCACATCTGCAGTCAAACACCATTCACACACCACACCTGCAGTCAAACACCATTCACACACAACAGGGCTGCACATGCTTGCATTGCAACAAATACTGAGTGGTGTAACCAAGCAGAGTTTATTCATACTCAGCATTTACTACCACCAACATGTACATCAAATGCAAATCGTTGGTACTACTGGCCCTTGTAACTGTAAGGACACAAAATGAATGTGTTCTTTGGAAAAGTACGTTCATATGACACTTGCTGGTTTTGTACTGTAACAACTGACTGACACTTCAGTGTAGATAAATTTATGCTATTCTCTGCAAGTTCAACACTCCCTCACTCCAATACACACATGCAAACATTTATTAACTCAAACTCCACTTACATACCTATCTTCACTCCCATCGCACACGCAAATGCATATGACCATTTGAACCGAAGGCCATTCAGCAAAGGGGGAAGAGTAGAAAGATGGACATATACATATTCCTCCAAGTATACTCTTTAGTAGCATCTACACCACTGCAAATTCAACCCCACAATGAATACAGTGACTTTTCTTTTCCTTCCAGGACTTCATTTTCACACATCAAACTGATGTTTGACACCTGTGAACCATTTCACAAAGCAAGCTGGGCTTTCCTGCTTGTGCTTGTCAGTTTTTGAGATGAGCATTGATAATGGACAAGAAAATGCCCTTCGATCACAGGAATCAAGAACAGAAGACAGAATCAGCACAAGCTGCCCATGTCATATGCTCAAAGAAAAACACCGTCACTAAAACTTCTTTGTACTTGCAATCAAGCCAGAGAGAATATACTACTGTGCCAGGAAACAAATATATCACAGTGAAACAAGGCAAACATTTTGCTGATTAAATGAAACATAATTTGCAAAACCAGCAAACCCATAAAAAACATCCTACAGTGCATGCATGTGTGCTGTCTGTGCATGCATCTGTGTTTGTGTAAGTGTGTCTGCATGTGTTAGTGTAAGTATGTCTGCATCTGTGTTTGTGTGTGTCTGCATGTGTGCATGTGTGTGTCTGTGTGCATGTGTGTTTGTGTAAGAGTTTGTGTGTCTGTATGTGCATGTTTGTGTAAAAGTGTGTGTATGTCTATGCATGTCCGTTTCAGAGTGTGTGTGCATGTGTGTGAGTGTGTATGCATGCCGAGTGTGTGTCTGTGTGTTTGTGCCCATGCTTGTGTGTCTGTGTGTGTGTGTGTGTGTGTCTGTGTGTGTGCAGACTGAGGGAAAATGGACTCAAAGGGAAAAGTAGGGGCCTGGGCCTACACAACTAGAGGGTGCAGTCAATGTCTTGACATCGTGCACTGGTTGTACACTGGTCATAAGCTGGTTGTACACTGGTCGTACACTGGTTGTATGCTGGTCGTACACTGGTCGTACGCAGGTCATACACTGGTCATGCAACATTCATACACTGGTTGTGCACCAGTCATACTCTGATCATACACAGGCTGTACACTGCTGTCAGCAACTCCATAAGCCACATGGAATATTTCTTTACATAACCCAGGATGATTCTTTAGACTGAAATATGCACCTCTTAGGTTATATTAGAAAACATTGAATTCTTTCTTCAAATGTTTACATTGATAATAGTTCTTGATATTCAGTTCTTCCTTTAGAATCCACAGTGATGCCTGCATATTTACAGTGGCCAGCACAGGATGGAATGTCGTGGGTCATGGCCAAACTGGAGCAAGACGGTGACTGCACACTGTGGATGACAGCTGGCACAGCAGCTTGTGCAGTGCCCACATCCATGCCCTGGCTCTGCTCACATACAGAAAGCAATGTTTTCCAGTGATTCTTTGATGGCAGATTAAAAATTAAAAATTAAAATATTCCAATTCCCTTTGAGACCACTTTTCAGGCAGTGCAACCAAATCGACACTTCCATTCATAGCCAATGCAACAAACCCCAAGCACAGACCACACCAAATGAATGCAGCAACCATCTGCTATGTGAAGTTGAATGCAAAGCAATGGTACCCATGGCCCATCATGATAAAATCAAAGGCATATAATTTACTCACCATAATCATCTCTACCATGCCAACACTAAAACTGAATTAGGTGAACCAGAGTAATTCATGAAACTTGATCACACAGGACACTGCATGCCCCCCCAAATTAAAAATGGCCCTCACTTCTTACAAATCACAACCACGAATGCAGCAGCAGCTTCCAGCCAAGCAAGCAATGGGTTGTACAGATGGCAGCAGCTTCCAGTCAAGCAAGCAATGGGTTGTACAGATGGCAGCAGCTTCCAGCCAAGCAAGCAATGGGTTGTACAGATGGCAGCAGCTTCCAGACAAGCAAGCAATGGGTTGTACAGATGGCAGCAGCTTCCAGCCAAGCAAGCAATGGGTTGTACAGTTGGCACATTCTGTCCTCATTCTCAGACAAGGTGTGCATTGCACTTCCACCGAGCATGTCTTGCAGGCAGCAATGCTGGGCTGAACCAGTCTCCAATCTGCCACCATTTCTATGATTGCTTCCTGTCCAGCTATCTACTCTAGAACCTTCCAACAGACTGGGTGTCCATTTGTTGTGTTCTGTGACTTCCAACAGACTGGTGTGTGTCTGCTGTGGCGTGTGACTTCCAGTAGACTGGTGTGGTGTGTGACTTGCAGTAGACTGGTGTGTGGCTGCTGTGGGGTGTGACTTCCAGTAGATTGGTGTGTCTGCTGTGGTGTGTGACTTGCAGTAGACTGGTGTGTGGCTGCTGTGGGGTGTGACTTCCAGTAGATTGGTGTGTCTGCTGTGGTGTGTGACTTGCAGTAGACTGGTGTGTGTCTGCTGTGGTGTGTGACTTCCAGTAGACTGGTGTGTCTGCTGGGGTGTGTGACTTCTAGTAGACGGTGTGTCTGCTGTGGTGTGTGACTTGCAGTAGACTGGTGTGTGGCTGCTGTGGGGTGTGACTTCCGGTAGAATGGAGTGTGACTGCTGTAGTGTGTGACTTCTAGTAGACGGTGTGTGTCTGCTGTGGTGTGTGACTTCCAGTAGACTGGAGTGTGACTGCGGTGGTGTGTGACTTCCAGTAGAATGGAGTGTGCTGTGGGCTGTGACTTCCAGTAGACTGGTGTGTGTCTGCTGTGGTGTGTGACTTCCAGTAGACTTGTGTGTGCCTGCTGTGGTGTGTGACTTCCAGTAGACTGGTGTGTGGCTGCTGTGGGGTGTGACTTCTGGTAGAATGGAGTGTGACTGCTGTGGTGTGTGACTTCTAGTAGACGGTGTGTGTCTGCTGTGGTGTGTGACTTCCAGTAGAATGGAGTGTGTCTGCTGTGGTGTGTGACTTGCAGTAAACTGGTGTGTCTGCTGTGGAGTGTGACTTCCAGTTGAATGGAGTGTGACTGCTGTGGAGTGTGACTTCCAGTTGAATGGAGTGTGACTGCTGTGGAGTGTGACTTCCAGTAGAATGGAGTGTGACTGCTGTGGAGTGTGACTTCCAGTAGAATGGAGTGTGACTGCTGTGGGGTGTGACTTCTGGTAGAATGGAGTGTGACTGCTGTGGTGTGTGACTTCTAGTAGACGGTGTGTGTCTGCTGTGGTGTGTGACTTCCAGTAGAATGGAGTGTGTCTGCTGTGGTGTGTGACTTGCAGTAAACTGGTGTGTCTGCTGTGGAGTGTGACTTCCAGTTGAATGGAGTGTGACTGCTGTGGAGTGTGACTTCCAGTAGAATGGAGTGTGACTGCTGTGGAGTGTGACTTCCAGTAGAATGGAGTGTGACTGCTGTGGAGTGTGACTTCCAGTTGAATGGAGTGTGACTGCTGTGGAGTGTGACTTCCAGTTGAATGGAGTGTGTCTGCTGTGGAGTGTGACTTCCAGTAGAATGGAGTGTGTCTGCTGTGGAGTGACTTCCAGAATGGAGTGTGTCTGCTGTGGAGTGTGACTTCCAGTAGAATGGAGTGTGACTGCTGTGGAGTGACTTCCAGAATGGAGTGTGTCTGCTGTGGAGTGCGACTTCCAGTAGAATGGAGTGTGTCTGCTGTGGAGTGTGACTTCCAGTAGAATGGAGTGTGTCTGCTGTGGAGTGCGACTTCCAGTAGAATGGAGTGTGTCTGCTGTGGTGTGTGACTTCCAGTAGAATGGAGTGTGACTGCTGCGGGGTGTGACTGGGACTCAGTCCGGGCACTCAGACTGGCTGCCTCATCCAGGACACAGGCATGTCCACACACTTTCAGCATCCTCACTGGGACACCACAACTCCAAGTTCACCACACAACCTTTACCTGGCCAGTGCCTCAGCCACACCTCTGATTGACCCAATCCAGTCCATATCACATGTCTAGCAAAGGCAAACAAGCACCGTCCATGCCCGAGTGTCAATCATTACTGTAGCCCCTCCTGCACTGAATCAACTTGGTGTTTCCCAACGGACACAAGAAGCAAAGTCCATCACCGAGTGTTGTCAAGTTTCTGGCTGAAGTTGTCACTTAAGAAATACAGCTGCTGGCAAGCTCAAGTTCGGATGTTTGCAAAAACTTACAGCACAGGCACATTCATTACAATGAGACAAGTCAAATAACACTTCCTGACTTCAGCAGCCTTTCCAGGTGCCAAGATATGCATGGTGGTGATGGCAAAACTGGAAACACTCAATCTACGCCTACTTTGCTTCCAAAAAGCACTGCAAACGATGACTATACACTATATCATGCACTGGGTTCATTAAAAAGCTCATCTTCCCCCTCTTTACCCTATCAGTGAGATAACGCGTACAACACAGAAGGTACTCTCTTTTTCCCCATGCAAGACAGAGGTCACATCAGTTGATAAATAACACCATATGTGCTTTTAGCATGCATTCCTCAGCCCAGGCCTTTAGTCCCTACTTACTATGGTGGACTGCACAATGGGAAGCCACTGTGCCCATATCCTGAGATGATCCAAGGGCGAGGCAGATGCCATCAACCATCAAGACACTGACTTGGAGCTGCCTCACTAAAGGCCTGGGTAATCAACCCCACTTGGGCAAGGAGGGCATGGAGATTTCCACTTCTCATCTCAGTCTGTGTCAAATCAAACCTACAGTAATACTTACACTACTCTTTCTCAACATGAAATGGTTCACTCTGTACAAATAATCTTGTCCATATCACACACAATCATGAAAGAACAAAGCAGAGACTATTCAACATGCGCGTTGCCTAAAAGTTTACCCCCAGCACTCAGATGCCAAGTAGAAAACTGTGGAGCCAGAGGAGAAAACAGACCCATGACCGCGCCGCACCGCCCCGCTTGACCTTACGGGAGCACGGGGACGGGGCACATGGGAGTGCACAGAAAAGGGGGCGGCGTGCTCACCGGACCAAGCAGTGTCAGCTGGATGGCCGGAAGCAGCGCTCCGCCATGACCCCACCGCAGAGCTCGATCTTGTGGGAGCGCGGTAAGGGTGCCGCTCCGCCCTGCTCGACCTGACGGAAGCACAGGGGCGGGGCACAGAGGAGTGCACGGGAAGGGAGGCGGCACGCTCACCGGCACCGCTCTGCCTTGGGCCCACCACAGAGCTCGACCTTCCAGAAACGCGGTGGGAGCGCCACACCGCCCCGCTCGACCTGTCGGAAGCACAGGGGCGGGGCACAGGGAACCGCATGGGGCGGCATGATCACCAGGCCGAACAATGTCAGCTGAATGGCCAGGATCAACGCTCCGCCGTGGCCCCACCGTAGAGCTCGACCTCGCGGGAGCATGGTGGGGGTGCCGCGCCGCCCCGTTCATCCTTTCGGAAGCACAGGGGCGGGGCACAGGAGACCGCACAGGGCGGGGGGCGGCATGATCACCAGGCCGAACAGTGTCAGCTGAATGGCCGGGATCAACGCTCCGCCGTGGCCCCACCGTAGAGCTCAACCTCGCGGGAGCATGGTGGGGGAGCCACACCGTCCCGTGCAACCTTCCGGGAGCACAGGGGTGGGGCACAGGAGACCGCACAGGGCGGGGGGCGGCATGATCACCAGGCCGAACAGTGTCAGCTGAATGGCCGGGATCA
>JAWQFJ010025630.1:57500-75000 GCA_034096865.1 Theodoxus fluviatilis | reverse complement strand
GACAGACAGGCACGCAGGCGAGATGACAGACAGGCAGGAAGACAATAAGACAGGCACGCAGGCGAGATGACAGACAGGCGGGAAGACAATAAGACAGGCGCGCAGGCGAGATGACAGACAGGCAGGAAGACAATAAGACAGGCACGCAGGCGGGATGACAGACAGGCAGGAAGACAATAAGACAGGCACGCAGGCGAGATGACAGACAGGCGGGAAGACAATAAGACAGGCACGCAGGCGAGATGACAGGCAGGCACGCAGGCGAGATGACAGACAGGCAGGAAGACAATAAGACAGGCACGCAGGCGAGATGACAGACAGGCGGGAAGACAATAAGACAGGCGCGCAGGCGAGATGACAGACAGGCAGGAAGACAATAAGACAGGCACGCAGGCGGGATGACAGACAGGCAGGAAGACAATAAGGCAGGCACGCAGGCGAGATGACAGACAGGCAGGAAGACAGTAAGACAGGCGCGCAGGCGAGATGACAGACAGGCAGGAAGACAATAAGACAGGCACGCAGGCGGGATGACAGACAGGCAGGAAGACAGTAAGACAGGCGCGCAGGCGAGATGACAGACAGGCAGGAAGACAATAAGACAGGCGCGCAGGCGAGATGACAGACAGGCAGGAAGACAATAAGACAGGCACGCAGGCGGGATGACAGACAGGCAGGAAGACAGTAAGACAGGCGCGCAGGCGAGATGACAGACAGGCAGGAAGACAATAAGACAGGCACGCAGGCGAGATGACAGACAGGCAGGAAGACAATAAGACAGGCACGCAGGCGAGATGACAGACAGGCAGGAAGACAGTAAGACAGGCGCGCAGGCGAGATGACAGACAGGCAGGAAGACAATAAGACAGGCACGCAGGCGAGATGACAGACAGGCAGGAAGACAGTAAGACAGGCGCGCAGGCGAGATGACAGACAGGCAGGAAGACAATAAGACAGGCACGCAGGCGGGATGACAGACAGGCAGGAAGACAGTAAGACAGGCACGCAGGCGAGATGACAGACAGGCAGGAAGACAATAAGACAGGCACGCAGGCGAGATGACAGACAGGCAGGAAGACAGTAAGACAGGCGCGCAGGCGAGATGACAGACAGGCAGGAAGACAATAAGACAGGCACGCAGGCGAGATGACAGACAGGCAGGAAGACAATAAGACAGGCACGCAGGCGAGATGACAGACAGGCAGGAAGACAGTAAGACAGGCACGCAGGCGAGATGACAGACAGGCACGCAGGCGAGATGACAGACAGGCAGGAAGACAATAAGACAGGCACGCAGGCGAGATGACAGACAGGCAGGAAGACAGTAAGACAGGCACGCAGGCGAGATGACAGGCAGGCAGGAAGACAGTAAGACAGGCGCGCAGGCGAGATGACAGACAGGCAGGAAGACAATAAGACAGGCGCGCAGGCGAGATGACAGACAGGCAGGAAGACAGTGAGACAGGCAAGCAGGCGAGATGAGACACAGGCAAAAAACGTGAAGGCAGACGTACACAGAGGGGCGAGTGTGAGGGAGGCGAGAGAGAAGCGTTGTTTTTATTCTCTGCCTTCACATCAGTGAAATACTTATATGGTTATATTGTCAGCTGATAAACAGCAGACCCGTGCACTCTAGCACACGAGAAGATACTGCTGTTCTGCCTAATACTCCCACAGGGTTTGAACCTGCGACGGTGCGGATCCATCAAACACGTACCCTGATCTGGAAAGGTCAGCTCCTGTTCAGAATGCAGCCCTTGTTTCTTTTGTGACACACAGTGCAGCTGTGAGAAATTTTCCGTGAGGACGCCGTAACCTTAAGGCGAGAAGTGCGCCCTAATCCCAAAATGGCTTATCGCTTGTGTTGCCACGCCCACCAGAAAAGTACACAGGTAATTGAGAACCGGATTTTGTCGCTGTGTGTCATCTATGAATCGTTTGTAGAGGTGCAGACGAAAAGAAGTTTTCCTCAAATCGAATGAGAATACATGAGCAGTCTCTGAAAGCTTGAACAAATTCGTGCAGTTTATCTCTTCATGCAAGAACGAGCAATATCTTATAACATATTATTTTAGTCGGGCGTAAAGAAAACTTTATGAAGGTTGCGATTGGGGGGGGGGGGGGGGGGTCTAAGTAGAGGGATGACATTCCAGGAAATTGCTTGTGTCGGTTCTGGTATTACCATTCGCACAGCAGTTTCAACCTCCTCGGACGTCTTTCTCCCCAATGCGAAATCAACGTATATCAGCTTTCCTGACGGGTAGTGACAGCTGCCTCAGCAGCTCTCCAACAATCGTGTTCGTGCTGTAATAGGGCCGTGCGTCGAATCCCACACGGAGCAGACTTGAAGAGTCCTCCTCGTAACTCGCACTCATTCCAGACAGCACCGATTCCCTGCATTAGTTTATCACAGTGATAATGATTTTGCATTCGAAACAGGTATTTATGATATATTACTATTCTCAAGCAGAACGTCTGTGTTGTGAGTTTAAAACCTGGCTGACTTTTAAGTTGCCCCAGTCTTTAATGCCTGTTTACTCATTGGGACTTCTGTATTTAACGAGTGTTCTCGACAACGGCATTGTCCCAGCATATGGCGAAGAGAAACAAAATGCATTGATTTGACTAGGTAATTGCAGCTGTGTTTGTGATATTCGTTTACGAGTAATTCTATATATTGATGTCTTGGGAGTGACTTTGCCTCGAATTTGCCTGGGCTGGATCGTTGTCCCCGTACCCCCAGTCTTTCAGAGCGCAGGACAATGCCCTGTCATGGTGTTTAGGTCTTCCTAGAAGCACTTATTTCCCTCCATTGGGGGCTGGAGCCCTGTCCCGCTGTCCTGGTCATTGTTCCCCGCAAGCCGAGGCATAGACTGTCAGGCTGCCCATGGCTGCTGACCCGAACTGGCCCTGACCTCTCATGGCACGGCCAGCCTTGTGGCTCTGTCAGAACAAAGGGCCTAAGCAGTTCCAGCTTCCCTTCAAGTGCGTGTTCCTTTCAATTGGCGTTTCTCTTCACCAGAGCATTGACTGCCTCATGACGTGCGTCGTTGACTGTCTGTAATGAGCTAGGTATCTCTCTACGAGAGTCCGTGTATAAGAAATCATTGTTAGAATGTCTTTTTAGCTTCTATGAACATATCTACCTTAATTAGTTGGTCTAATTAAGGACTTTGTTATGTTAAAAAGCCCTTTTTGGCATCACCGAACCTCCAACCTTAAGAGCAGCTCTGTGTTACGTTCTTTTTGGAATAAAGGATTCGCAGATGAAATAAACGTTATGCTTTACACCAAGCGAAGTACATGTTGCAAACACCTGGTTGGAATGGGAGGCACGAGTATTTGCCGAGAGAGGATAGTGGGCGTTATACGTATGAGCTGCATTGCGCACACTCTCATTTACTCTTGCAACCACACCAGCACCCATTGGTGTGCGCAGCTCATTCTCATTCATTAGTGCAAACGATGAGGCATACAATTATACACACACGTACATACTACTGTATACTCATCCCTGCACGCTCACGCACACACACAGGCACATTCGCAGACGCGCATGCGGGCACACAAATATACACACACAAACGCTCTCTCGCGAGCACGCACACAAACAAGTTCGCGAAAGCATTCATATGAAAGCGCACTTGCCTACTATGAGCGCGTGACATTGATCTTTCTCATGAAAATCATTCTTTAGTCATCGCCTGGGGAGCGTGACGAAGACAAGATGTTAGGAAAATAAGCTCTATCAGCTGTATTTTGAAGTGAGCACTTAGAAATTTTGAAGAAGTCTTAAGAAACACCAATGAAAAAGGTGGAAAAGTAGGCACCAGTGTCGTTCTGATAGTGTGAATATGTTCATACCAAGACCACGGCTACCTATTTCTTTCTGGCTATTCTGAATGTGTGCCAGTCCCAGTGGACAGAGTTAAACTCAATGTTTACATCTGACAATGTTTAGGGGAAGAGTTGTCTGACAAAGCATAAAGAACAAGTCTCTATCATGAAACGAAAAAACATTATCGCAATTTCAAACTTGTCCATGCGCTCATCCTGTGGTTCGAAGTTTATAAAATTTAAGACGTAGGTACCTTGAAACGGTATTTATGTGCATGCAGAAGCCCAATTTCTTCCCATTCATAACTTTTGTTTCAGCGCCGACCTTAAATTACCGCCTTAAGATGCTTGTAGACACTTGTACTTTTAAGGTATTGACATAATTGTTGGTGTGCCTCTAGCCAAAAGACTTGTTTTTATGACTGCCAAGTTTCATTGCTGTATCTTGTAAACACGCTGAGATATGGACAATACCGCACTGTCACCCGGGAAAAAAGGCCTTAATACCAGCGTTTTTGCCGCAAAACGTGTTAACGCCTCCTGTCTTTCAAAGCCCGTAGAAGACGCACCCTTTTTGTTTTCTCTTCAAAACGCATGCTATCTTAAAGATACATGGTTGGGCTATCGTTTGACGTTTAGTTTTACAAAATACTATTGCATCTGATTATTTTATGAATTTAAATCGGAAAAAGTCGTTTTGCAAGTTCATTTTCGGGGGGTACTCACTTTGACGCCCAGCTGCGCAGCGCTGAGCTAAGATAACCGTGATCTGTAAACGGGATCATAAAGAAGAATGAGTGTCCTTTCCGAGCATATGTATATGGTTACTCAATATTTACTCGTTCAGCTTTTACCGCTCCTTAACTTTTTGTGCGTAGTGTATTTGAAGTAGTTCTCGGTCAAAAACCGCAATCACAATGATTTTTCACGTTTATAGCGCATTGTGCGAGCCGTCGTCTGTTTCCCCACGTACTTTACCCTATTTACAAAACGGAAATCTCCTGGCAAGCAGTGATGTTTGCAGATTTGCCTCAACTCCAAGCCATTGCAGAGGAAGAAATGGAGTACTATCGAGGTCGTGCGTGTTTGCCTTTGTAGCTGAAAGGACGGTCAGTTAGCGCTGAGAGACACGTGTTTGATGTGCACACAGCTATAAACGCCTTTTCCTGAATAGGCGCGCTTGTAAACCATTTGTTGCTCTGGAACTCTTCAGTTAAAAGTGTTCCATCACATTTACTCCCTTTAAAGGAATTGTATCTGTACGCAAGTATGGCTCTTAATGACTTTAGTAGCATCTGCTACGAACATATCTTTGCTGTAGGGAATTTGAAGGGATATATAGTGGGAAGTATTTGTGGCTGTCAATAGGGGAAAAAACTACTTAATGTAAACGGTTTTGTAATGGTCGACAGCACCTCTGTTTATCATTTATGACTATCCCCAACACTTTCTTTTCGAGCCACACGACCTGACAATGATATATATAATCCATCTGCTGTTTGATCTCTTTCAGTGCCACTGTTTGGAGAGAGAGGGAAAAGTCAAGTCAACTTGTGTGCCCAGGACCTGCGGCAAGCGGCGCCTGCTCCCAGCACTCTAATCACTGACGCTCTCGAGAGGATTGGAAAGCACAACTTTGACAGCCCCTATAAATCATCTGTGTTGAAACAAGTCCTTCCGCCATCTGGCAGTTTGCTTGCGCCGTTTCAACGACTGTTATTGAGGAGAGCATTTCCGCCGTGTACTCACTGAAAAGGGAGAGAGACACGGAGTGGAAATCATGAAAAACCTTGCAGCCTCCACGAACTCCAAGGGAGAGGGTTGGACACAGCCGTCCAAAAGTCACCCAGTTCTCATCAACAATTTCATGGGGGAGTCCACGGAGGTAGTGTCTCAGAGGTCTTTGTTGAAGAAAAAGAGCGATTTCGTAGAGACCAACGACACCAAACTAACGTCATCTTCTGGTCAGACCCTCCACACTGCTTCCGTCTCCTCCTCCTCCTCCTCTACCGTCTCCTCCTCTTCCAACATCAGGTCCAGCAAACCTAGACTGAAGACGCAGGTTTCCAGAAGAAACAGCATCTCTCCCGATCGCAGCAGCACCTCCAGCAAAGCATGGGGAATCACTGTTCCTAACGGTGTGTCCAGAAAACCTAGCGACCCGACGCTCAATGGCGGGCCGTCGGAAGTCGTCAGTCGCAACTCTTCTCTCAACAGAATCTTCTCTCGCGGTAAATCATGGCGGCGCTCCTCGAAATCGGAGGACGTCGGAGGGAAGGGAAGGAACAGCTTGGGGGAAAGCAGCGAGGAGGGGGAGAGTACTTCGGACGTGTGGGGCATGTTTGAGGACCATCTCAAGTCCACCCCTGTTGCTGGCGACACATTTGTCCGGCGTCCCCCACCGCGGTTCACGTCCAGCGATCACTTTCAGAAGGTCATGAAGGACATTTATGGCCGCACTGACTACAACGTGCCTATTGGATACAGCAAATTCCGCGCCAAGGTTAGTGTAATATATCGCCGATGTCTACGAGAGAGAGAGAGAGAGAGAGAGAGAGACAGACAGAGAGAGACAGAGACAGAGAGAGACAGAGACAGAGAGAGACAGAGACAGGCACACACAAACACACGAACAAACACAAAGATAAACTCAAAGACAAACACACAGGCACCCAAACACACAGGCACACAAACACACAGGCACACAAACACACAGGCACACAATCACAGAGGCACGCAAACACACAGGCACACAAACACACAGGCACACAAACACAGTGACACAGAGACACGGGGACACGCATACAGATGGACGGACGATCGAACAGATGGACGGACACTTTTGATAGTTTCCTGCATTCTTAGTGCGTGCTAATTGATGCAAAGATATGTGGAGACATAAACGTAGTAATGTCATTGCCGATTACATATGCGCGTCTTAAATCTCGCTCTGCGAATGCTCATACGCATTCCGTATTTTTACATTTTACATGAAATTACAAACTTTAAAAAATTCATGAAAGATGAAGGGAGACAGAATAAGGATGTAGATGAAATAGCCAAAATAAGTACAATGTGTATTCAATATGCTGATTGATTTTCATTTCGAAGTCAAATCAGTCTTTGCTCAACGTATATTCATCATACTTCAAAATACTTTAGGTCTTAATACAGTAATAATAATAATAATATAGTTTATTTATACGCACATACCTTCCCTTGACAGGCAAGCTCATGGCGTTTACAATTTAAAGAATCAACACTCATACAAAGCTCAACATTACATTCCTACAAAAACTCACACATTATACATTTAAAAAAATTATCTAGAGAATATTGCAGCCTGATGCTGGCTTAATTCCGATCTACACATTTTCCTTTGTTACAATGGGAGTGTGTGTGTGTGTGTGTGTGTGTGTGTGTGTGTGTGTGTGTGTGTGTGTGTATGTTCCTGGTTGGGGAGAAGCAAAGGTAAGAGGATCAAACATCTTGCCTGCGGATGCTAACTCTAGTACAGGCAGACTCTTGGACACTAGTGTCAGGGCTCAATCTTGGTCCTGCAGGTGGGCAACCTGACCTTCCTGGCGTCCCAACTGACGCGCCTTCGGCAACATCACGGCGTGGCGGAAGTCGCAGAGACTGCAGAATCGGACTTTGAGGACATGGAGTCCGACCAGGAGCACGAAGTAAGTCTTCAAGAACTCTGCTGTCGTCGCAGACAGTGTTTCTGTCTGTTGCTTTCACAAATGTATGAATGAGAGGCAAGAATATCTGTTGCTTTCACAAATGTATGAGAGAGAGAGAGAGAGAGAGAGAGAGAGAGAGAGAGAGAGAGAGAGAGGAGGATCCGCTGCTTTCACAAACGTATGAATGAGAGAGAGAGGAGCATTATCGGGCTAGACTATGACGAAATTCTTCTCACGAAGGAACGAAGCACCATAAAAATAGCGTATCTTTCAAATAGTACAAGTGTGCATGTGTGTGTGTGTGTGTGTGTGTTTGTTTCTTTGTTTGTTCGTTTGTTTGTGTTTGTGTGTGTCTGTGTGTGTGTGTGTGTGTGTGTGTGTGTGTGTGTGTGTGTGTGTGTGTGTGTGTGTGTGTGTGTGTGTGTGTGTGTGTGTGGTGTAAGGCTTGGGGCGATTTAAGAGTGCCTTTGATTTTAAGCTTTTACTTCTTGAAAACTTCACACGAGCAGGAAACAACGGGAGGCTAAAGTGTCCATCTTTACTTCACATTGTGTTTTCCCCCTGCACTCTTTCACATGTCCGTCTAGGTGAGCGAGGTGACGCGGCAGAATGCGGAGCGAGGCTGGCGGCTGGTGAGACAGCACGTGTCCGACATGGGGCGCAGCAAGCGCAACTGCAAGTCCAAGCTGCAGTGGGACATGATCAGGCAGACGCTCAGGCAGATGTCCGACCTGGACAGCGCGCGGCTGGACCTCTACAAACGCTACGGCGTCGTGCCCACACTCAAGGACGACGGCACGGTCGTGCAGGTACACATCCTCCTTGTTGTCTTCGTCCTCCTCCTCGTTGTTGTTGTCGCTGGTTTCGATGTTTGTGAAGCTGGCTCGTCGTCGTCGTCGTCGTCGTCATTCTCCTCCTCCTCCTCCTCCTCCTCCACCTCCTCCTCCTGCTCCACCTCCTCCTCCTCCTCCACCGTTTCTTCCTCCTCCGTTTCTTTCTCCTCCTTTTTTCTCCTTTTTTCTTTCTCCTCCTTTTCCTCCTCCTTCTTTTCCTCCTCCTTCTTTTCCTCCTCCTTCTTTACCTCTTCTTTACTTACTTTATGTAACATGTCATTTAGCTTATCCAAAGGCAGTGCTTTGTCATCAAGAGCTACAGCTCATGAGTTTTTTTAACACCAGCTGTTCTTTTTGTATGTTTAATACAGCGAAGATTATTTAATGGGTTTGCTTCGTTACCTTTTCCGTAGCAAATCAAAGCAAGACTCATATCGTTGTAAAAGGCAACGCTAATCGTAGCTACAAAATTTGCAAATCCGAAGACATTTCTTGTATTCACGTTGCATTGAACGGTTGTCCGAGTCCGTGCATTTCCCGGATATTTTAAAAGTCGTTGTGTAGGTTTGAAGCTTTTCTCAATACTTGTGATTTCTTGTTGCTTGCGTAGAACGGTCATTCGTTGTCAGTACGGTTCCTTTTTATTTCACTGATCTTGAGCTCTGCCTGATGTTTTGTCGACTCTGCCCTCTACAGGTGAACACCATGCTAAGCGAGAGGGGTCAACAGGCCGAGCTGGCGGCCCAGAGGCGTTCCCGTATTGGCCTTGCCGCGTCCAGGCAACCCACCATCCTCAGGCCCAGCTCCGAGAGCCGCGTGTCCCCCCGCGCCGCCCCGCCGCCACCCATCGAGGCGCGGCCCAGGACTGCCAGGGATCGAAGACACCACGGCCCTTCCTGAAGGCAATGTCGGTCTTGACCCACTGGGAGGACTATGAAACCAATTAATTGAACGACAGAAAAATGAAGACAATTAACTGACGTTGGACGTGATATGAACACGCATTTAAGGTGTATTCCTGCGTGTTTCTACATGTGAGCGTAAATGCGTTCGTGTGCGCCGCATGCGTGTGCGCGCATGTGTATGAAGATGGACTTTCACGCTACAACGGATGCACAATTTGCCGTCGACAAACGGGCAAAGAATTGTATAAGAATAGTGAGTAAATCGGATTGACCTTGTGAAAATTGCAATGCAATATAAATTGAGCAGCTGGTAGTATTGCCTGCTGACCTGTAAACTGTGCCTCAAATCACCGTCCTACCGGAATTTCACATGCGCACAAGGAACGCGACAGAAATTGAAACCTCGTTTCACGTGAATAGAAATAATTATAGTTTAGCTTAAGGACAACATGTCGTTCTGCTAGCGACGGTGTCTCCTGGTATGATATAATCAACCCTCTGAGAGATTGTTTTCTTCAGGGCTACAGTAACAACTGCGCCTGCTAAAGGTCACTGTCATCATGATGGAAACGATGATCCCTTAAAGCCTTAAAGTACAATTGATCCCTTGAGTTGTGTTTATTTTCCTAAAACTATGCGAATGCTGTGAGCAGACGACGAACATTCTGCCATGTCTCTCCCATCGAAGAGACGTTGAGGTCGACACGTTTTCTACATCGCCACTCGGAAGAAGTCTCAAGATGGAGAAACATTGATCAATGTTGCAGATCAACCATACACAACACGAATCGACCATTCATTCCAGGCTATTGTTGCTATAACATGACAAAGAAACAGCAGTGAGGTGATTTCTCTCAGACAAATGAGGTTTTAGCTGTGCGTCACCGATCGGCGTCAAGCTGTTTTAGCATGCACTGTACACACTACCAAGGTTTTGCATTCGTGTTTTTCGTCGGAGACAAAACAGACGCGAAGGCATGCATAGACATGTCCATATACATGTCCATGTAGGTGCAGACAGACGGATGTTCTGCCAGAAAAATTCTAATGATACAAAAAAGAGCCTGACGTGCACGAGCAGACAACGCAACATTAAAAAACCCAGTGTTCTTTGATTATGCATTTCATGTTTTAATTCATCAAGTGCTTGCTCCACAAGGTACCTGCAAGGGACAAGCAAACAATGTTTGTAGATGTGAGTGGTAGGTAGCATGTGCTGATCTTCAGCAGTGTCTTGACGATAAAAATCTTGATGTGCCTGTGTCTATTCCTTGTGGGATACTTTCATTTTGTGATTCTCTACTCTTTTGAGAAATGCTGAATTTTCAACGTGTAAGTCTGCAGGCAGAGTTAGTGAAATTGAGTGAAAAGGTCGTGGGTTCAAAAGTATTGCTGTAAAGTAATGAATTACACACCATCTTAAGTATCTGTACGTGCCTCTTGACACACGACGGAAAGATATTCTTCTCTCGTTGTGTGTTGTTCAAGTGTTGCTTAAATAAATTTTCATCTTTACCGCAGAAGATTAGACTTTATTGAGTTTTGTGTTGTATCCTGATGTATGTTCTGAAAAAAAAGGTTGCACACACTTGAAAGCTGCACTCATAAGATATACGACTAAGGATTGGTCGAAGTGGGCTTGAGGTTTGATTCATGCAGGAAAGAGTACGAGAACTTTGCATATGTTTTGTGTGGAGATATATCGCTGTACCACAGGAATGCGTTGAGGTCAGAGTGTTTTGACAATCTTCCCTTCCCTTGAATCGCTGCGCTTCATTTCATTGCATCGTACAATAAACCTCTTGCATCTCTCCACCCACAGCCACATCGAAGACAAAGAGTTCTACTGAGATACTGAATACTGTTGAAAATGCAGTAATAAACTGATTTCTTAGACGTTCATTGAAGGACTGACCTACACACACCCCATGAATCGTAGCGGTGTTTTTCTCCATGGAGAGTAAGCAGTGTTTATTTCTCAACTCAAGTGCTGCCTCGTGGAATTTGCATGCGATGTTGACAACTGCACACGCACCGATTGGCTGGCGATGCGCACAGTGGGCAGGACTGCGAGAGGTAAATTACAGTTAGAGCCTCCTGATGCCTCTCTCATTACTTGGAACCCTGGCTATGATTTCTTGTGGTCTCTCCCCCCCCCCCCCCTCCTCTGCAGTAGTTCTGCCATGGGTGGTACCATGCGGTTCAAAGTGTAGCCTGCAAGAACACTGCATGAAGTGATTATGTTCTGAATTTTGTTGGTAAGATTCAAGATTCAGTGGGATGCAGACATAACCAGCGTCAGCACCCCATTAATTTTGTGAACTTGTCCATACGAGGAAACCGTAGCCTAGCTCTGAATCTATTTGAACTAGTTACATATTTTGCTTCTACACCCACATAAGAGGACATTGCATCATTTTTCGTCAAAAGAACAGAGTCCATCTCATATCCTATCTATTGCCCACTGAATTGGTCTCCAGTCGAATCAGTTTCTTTGACCCCTCGGTCAAAGTAATTGCTTCAGAAGCTGCAGATGATGATTATCTTCCTCGGGTTGTTTTTTTCTTCCTCTTCATTTCAGATGAACTGTGGACACTGAGTCAGTTCTCATCTAGATGTTCATGTTGTTTTTGTATTACTGACTAATTGATGACCTACTCGTCTTCTCGCGTCTTCACCCGTCGAGGAAATTCAGATGCAGCTACAACAGCGAAACCTCAAAACATAGCGTACCGAATTACCAACCATTGCTTGTTAGAAGATGAAAACAGAAAATTGCATTTCAATGATAAGTGTGGTTTGAGAGGACACTTTTGAAATATTATGTTTGTCAAAGTTGTATTGCCTCCTCCTCCTCCTCCTCCTCCTCCTCCTCCTCCTCCTCCTCCTCCTCCTCCTCCTCCTCCTCCTCCTCCCTCCTCCCTCCTCCTCCATTTCTCCTCTTCCATTTCTCCTCACCTCCCTCTTCTGTGTCTCTTCTCTACCTCCTTCTACTACTGTTGCTGCCTCAAGCTTGATCATCTGTTGTAATGTGAACTGTCATCAATTCTTTTAACGTATAAGTCTGTTCACTTTGTTTTGCGAGCGGTGCATTGAAAGTAGCATAACAATTATTATAGGGAACAATAGTCTTCCGAATTTGCTCACAGATGCACGTTGTGAGAAAGGTATTTTCACTTTTTCTGCATTCTTCGTAACTCTTAGAATTACTTCTCATTTCCTGCTTTATGTCATGACTTCTTTTCTCACGCACCAGTTACTGACTTACGATACAACTCGTTGATTGAAATATTGGCAGCTAATCGAGTAACCGAATGACTCGGTGACTGCCCGCCCGCCCGCTCGCCCGCCCGCCCGATCGACCGACCGACCGACCGACTGACTAACTGGCTGACAGACTGAAATCTCACTGACTGACCGATCGACCGACTCACTAACTGACTCACTGGCTGACTAACTGACGTATTGACCGACTCACTGACTCATTGACCGACTGATAGACTAACTGACTTACTGATTCACTCACTCACTATTATTTTGAGTCGTGATAATTCACCAAGAACACATCATTCTGGCACGCCAGAGATTATATAACTTTGTCATCTCTGGTGTGCACCATAATGGAAGACATCACCACTAAGTCCTTTGTGAACTGTCAACATGAAGAAAAACTTATGATTCTTGCGTGTTGCATTTTCACTACGTGGCATTTCTCCTACGTTTAAAAGACAAAACTCACGTCAATTTTTTTCTTCTTCTACGCAATCCGCCATCATGATTATGACTGAGTCAGAGAGATCGCGAGGCACGATGACGCGTATCACATTAGATCGGAAGCAGTCGACAGAACGAGAAGAGAAAGTGAAGGTGGGAGTCACATAACTATCAGTCACTCTTCTAGCACACACCCAGGTCACGGCAAAAGCTTGCAATATCCTCCGTGCGATGTCGACAAGAGACACGAGCCACTCTGTTCTGTGTGAGCAGCCTGTCTGCACGGCAGACCGTCGCGTTGTGAGGAGAGAGCACTAATGGAAGCCGGTGCTAAGTAAAGAAACCATAATACAGTTGAGCTTTCAGCTCCACGCCGGATTTTACATTCCTCGGCGTATCAACGTTGTTATCCTCCGACAAATCCCCCTGCTTACGTCCACCGTTTCTTGGTGCTACAAAACAAATTTCTGGTGAGCAAACTGCCTCAGGCGGGGCCGCCACAGATGAGCAGGTCTACCACAGCACCCAGCTATGTGGGGCCACTCCGTGGCGAGAAAGCTAGTCATGCAGAGACCCCGTCAGTGGTCAGGCTTTTAGCTGCAAGTGCTGGATCGCCCCAGAGGACAGGCCACAAACATTGTTGCAGGGAGGCAGACCTACAATCAAGGACGCATCAGTGACTCTCAAGAGCCAAGAATGTCCGATTGACCACTGGTCGCCATTGAAAGAGGAAGAGAAGAAAGGGACAGAAATGGGTGGTTGTGACTTAACTGGAGTGGGATACAGTGAGGGGTGTGTGGACGTGTTTAAAAGACTGGATAGCACGATTTTCAAAGTTGACTGAATGAAGCAGGCTTTACAGCCTATCAGTCTCTGCGGGCTACGTAAAGCCATTGATCACGAAAATCGCTAGAACTGCTCAGAGCAAGGATCAATTTCAATGAATATTCGCAAATTACAAATCGCTTCGGGAAACACATTAGGTCTATTCTTCTATCGGTAGGCCTATCGCAGGAGGACCAGATACGATAAAAGACCATTCAGCACCACTGGGAAGTAAAATAATTATGTACCTATAAAAGGAAGACACTTCATGTCTAGAACTACATCAGACCAAAGACACTATCTAACGGGACTGCCAGGGGCGGGTTTCAAAATAGGTAGTCGATCTTGGTCGCAAGATCTTGCTTCGCAGTAAGAGCTAGCTAAAAAAGAAACTACCCCAGCGGCGAGCGAAGATCCAAGATGGCGACGACCGAGACTAGGGTTTATGTTTTGTGACGCTTCAACACTGAAACTATTCGATAATTCGTTCTCCGCTGACTCATGTGTGCCTTGATTTGTCACCTCGCTGCAATCTCAGCTGGACAATTGAAGTAGATTACGATTTTTTTCTTTATTGTGTGCACGATGTGTGGTTGACGGTGGGAAATCCTGCATTAAGTTCGAATTGAAAATTCTCTCGCAAAGAGACGTAACTCTACATTCTGACCTCCCTTTGCGTAAAGGAAAATCGCTAGTGCGCGGTAGTGTACATAGGGTTTTTGACTGCACTAGGCTCAGGAGTCACTTATCAGGGCATAGGTAGTGGTAATAAAAATGTTCAATTTACACAATAACCTCAAACCTTACCGTAAACCAAGAAAGTTAAAGTTAACCGAAGACTCGTCCAAAAACGTCACTCCTAGTGACACGACGCTCATGCTGTCCGCCATCTTGAATCTCACTAGCTAGGCACCGCTCAAACTGCCTCGCTCAATCTACGCTCGTCTACGATTGGCTCGCGAGCAAGCAAAGAATGAAACTGCCCAATTGGCGAGATCTGCGTAGATCTACCGAGATCTTCGCATTTTGAAACCCGCCCCAGCTTCTACAGTTTTGACGCGATTTGTCATTTGGCCTCTCGTGACGTTTTGACATTCGTGGGAACATCACTTCCGGTAGAATGGAAGCTTCAGTGGACTAGTAATAATCGTGTTTACACAGAGTAGTGTTTTTCATGTGTATCTGCATTTAATTAATTCGAAGATTGAAAGAAAGTAATGTATTATTTTCGTAATCAAAGACACTTTGAGCGTAATGAAGCACGAATTCATAGTCGATCAATTTGTTTTCATTTGCCAGGCCAGTGCGGAATGTACGCGTGATTTTTCAGTGTTGCCGTTAGTTTTATTGCAAAAGTTTAGGTGCTGTACTTGTCTTCAAGAAGTATTCTTCAGACTGACAAACTGATATTATAAGTTAGTGATCTTTCATCGGAGAGCGAACAGCGCAGCTATTGTAAAATAGTGGTTCACCGGAAGGGATGTTCCCACGAATCACTGTGTCCGGGACCTCTCTCGCAATTCGGCGGAGCTGGCAGTCCCGTTAGATAGTCTCTTTGATCAGACTTACGTTCTGGTAAACAAAGGCTAAAGGGATTTCCGAATGCACGGCCACTGAAGAAATTCATTTCCAGCATTTTACTCAGCTTTTATTTTCAATACAACACCAGCGAATTCGCTGTCTTTGCCAAAGGTTAAACTTTGAAACACTTGAAATGACAACAACAATCTTGCCGATGATTTCCTCCTCGATTCGTGCATGCAATCACTGTGAGCAGAGCAGGCAGATCTCCAATCCTGGACCTCCGTCACAATGTGGTCTTGCTGACGTCACGTCATAAGTTCGACAGCGCCAGGCACGAGGACCGACCTGTGTTTCCACAAAGGCTTTGTCGTTATTGACATGCAGCGAAAACACAAAATCCCAATGTTTAGTCTTCGGTACCTCCCACGCCTTTCTACTGACCACGTGCCTATAGCATGCTCATAGGAGTCCGGTGTGAAAGATACAAAAAGGCGTTTGGTTCCTAGATATTTGCCTGAGAGTATCCGATAGATCTATACTTTATTAAAATTCCTTGTGATGAGATCAAGAGTAACTGGGAGAGGTAGAAACAATCAGAATAGGTAAGCAAATCTGTTATATGTATTTGGTTCGATAATTACTTTGAGACGTCGTGGTTTCTGATCTGCTTTGCATGCACAATTACAACCAAGCTATTTACAAGTATTCTTTGTCCGGATGCGTTATGCTTATTATGTTGCGCTCTCCTTCAATTGCTGTTTCCTCTGATACAGTTGTCAATCACATTGTAGTTTACGTCTCAGTAAAACGCCACTGTGTGTCCGGCAATTACGCTACGATGGATTACCGTTGTGTGGCTTCTATTTTTTCCGTAGCGGAAATCTATCAAGACTCTAACCTGACTTTTCTGTGCGTGGGGAGTCTGTGTCATTCAAGCACATCCTACGGTTCTACGAACATTTTCTTTACATTATTTCATTCAACTTCTGCTGTAACATCTGTTCCCTACTACAGGGAATTCTTGTACATTGAGGACAAACGCTTGTCTACAGTCGCTTGCAGCTGGCAGTAGCAGCGCGACAATCTCAGTTGAAAGTGTCCCAGAGCTGCATTGACTTCCCCAGTCATTGGTAAACGGGTACCTGTGTGGACAGTGAAGAAGTATCAAAATGCTGCCTTCCTATGAGGCGGCCGTGAGATGATAACGAGTGGAGACGACTCTGATACTTAGTTGCGTGTGTGTATCTGTCATTGACATCAGGTGTCAGGAAAAACTTAATCATCATCACCTAAACTTGAATAACTTTTGAAATATTCCATCAATTCTTTAAATTTTTTCATTTCATCAAGAAGAAGCCTTGCTCTGTGAGTGCACCAAAGTAGAACTTCGAGATGCCTTGGACCACTGAGCAAAAGACATTTATAGTCGAGGCAAATTTTCGGCTGAAGTCTATTCATGCAGCTCAGCTGCAATTCAGACAACGGTTCGAATGTCGGGAATTTCCTCTCCACAGGACGATCTACAGTTGGGTCAACAAGTTTAGAACTCATGGGACTGTGCTAAACCTAAATGGTAAAGACACTAACAGACAATCACACTAGGGACGACCAAAATCATCAAGGACACCACCCAACGTTGCTGCAGTCAGAGACTCTGTTGCCCGCAGCCCAAGCAAGTCTGTGCGTCGTCGAAGTCAAGATCTTGGAATCAACCGGGAGTCCGTGAGGAGAATTTTGATCTCAGAACTCCACTTGTATCCTTACAGAATACAGATTAAACAAAAGCTTACACCTGAAGACATGAGGAAGCGAGGGATGGCTACGGCAGCGTTTCCCTGACCGACTGATCAGCCGCAGATGTGACCCAGAGTGGTCGCCGCATTCACCGGACTTGAACCCCCCAGATTTTTATCTGTGGGGATACCTAAAGGACAGGGTGTATGTAAACATCCCCCAGACCATCCCAGACCTGAAGGCAGCAATCACAGCAGCCATAAGAGCGATCCCAAGGGAGGAGTGCGAGAGGGTCCAAGTGTGTTTGCAGCACCAGGGAGCACACTTGGAGCACATTTTGGATCGCCAGTGACACAAAGAGTTTTTAAAGTACAGTTGTGAAACTTTAGGGATGTCTGCTACATACACTTGACCTAATGTCACCAAAGTTTTGTGTAGATCT
>JAWQFJ010025630.1:40000-52500 GCA_034096865.1 Theodoxus fluviatilis | reverse complement strand
TCACGCACACACGCACACACACACAAACACTCAATGTGACCGCAACCTGATCCAGGCAATTGAGAGGCCGGAATCCCCCCAACTATGTTTGCCTTGTGTCCAACCCCTTTCTATCTGAGCAGTTAACTCTCCCCCGGCCACCCAAAGCAGACAAATCTTTGTTGACGTCGTACGGCAGATCAACCAGGATCCCGGATGAAGGCCGATCGTGACAAACTCACTCTCGAGAGGATCAAATGACGAACCCACAAAATGACATGTCCACTCTAATACTTATCGCTCAAGCAATGATGTGTGCATGTGTGTGTGTGTGTGTGTGTGTGTGTGTGTGTGTGAGTGTGTGTGTGTGTGTGTGTGTGTGTGTGTGTGTGTGTGTGTGTGTGTGCGTGCGTGTGAGTGTTTGTGTGGTTACGTGTGTGCGTATTAGAACGAGCGAGCGAGCGAGAGAGAGAGAGAGAGAGAGAGAGAGAGAGAGAGAGAGAGAGAGAGAGAGAGAGAGAGAGAGAGAGAGAGACAGAGAGACAGAGAGACAGAGAGAGAGACAGAGAGACAGAGAGAAGAGAAAAGAGAGAGAGAGAGAGAGACAGACAGACAGACAGACAGACAGACAGGCAGGCAGGCAGGCAGGCAGGCAGGCAGACAGACAGGCAGGCAGGCACGCAGACAGACAGACAGACAGACAGGCAGAGAGAGAGAGAGAGAGAGAGAGAGAGAGAGAGAGAGAGAGAGATTTTGTCGACTCCACACACATACAAGAAGCATTAATCATTGTCACGTGTACTTGGCGTAGAATGCTCAGCATCGCAAGCTTTGGCTCTTCCACACTTGTCTTTATTCCTACATTATGGTGGCCTAAAGGTATAGATATAGGGGAGCGTTTTACTCTAATGGAGACGGCAGCAAAAGCAGAAGCAGTAGCAGCTGAAACAGCAGCAGCAGCAGAAGACAGAAGAAGAAGAAGAAGAAGAAGAAGAAGAAGAAGAAGAAGAAGAAGAAGAAGAAGAAGAAGAAGAAGAAGAAGAAGAAGAAGAAGAACAAGAAGAAGAAGAAGAAGAAGAAGAAGAAGAAGGAGGAGGAGGAGGAGGAGGAGGAGGAGGAGGAGGAGGAGGAGGAGGAGGAGGAGGAGGAGGGAGGAGGAGGAGGAGGAGGAGGAGGAGGAGGAGGAGGGGGAGCAGGAGGAGGAGGAGGAGGAGGAGACAAAAAGACGATCAGGATCATGTATAAAGCATGGACTTGTCCTCGCGACATTATATGTTGAACTTCCACGATCAAAACCATCAAATCAATGGATCAATCTGTCCTCATTCTTTGTTTCAATCACTGAACGTTCCTGTACACTACTACATGCTACCGGAGAACTGAGCACTTTGGCGATGACAACCAACTCGATGTTTCGTGCACAGGACAGCACGTGCTGCGCCGTGGATATTCCTTTCCTTGCTCCTTCCGACGTACAACTCACCAGTGGAGCGCCTGTCATGATCTGAACTTCTTACCCCCACAATCGGATCCAAGGCAGCATATCCTGGCCTCTGATTCCTCCCTGTCACGTGGATGGCTCTTTGTGTCGGCCTCCTCGAGGTGTCTCGAGGCAAGCGCTTCCTCAGGCGTCACGTGACTCCCAGTCACCCGGGGTTCCACCGCCCTCGTGGGTGTGGCACGAGCCCTGCACACAAAGAAGATGCATCGTGATGGAACTGGATCGTTGTGATGGAAGGTCAAGGTCAATCTTTTTGCTTTACTTGAATGGAGTTTTTAAAGTGTGGTATTTTTTTAATCGGCTACAACATGTCTACTGTAGCGTTTATGTTAGTATGCACATATGATACAGGAATTTAATTTGGGTAGACTCGCTCTCACAACACTTATTTGAAAGGCTGGTCTGTGGTCGGTTTGCTTCGTAACTTAGCAGCTCACCCAAGACAAGTAAACGCTCTGCTGAATGTTGCGTAGCATGTCCAAGCATGGATAAGAAGACAAGGAATGACGCCTTGATGGAATGCTGTATACCCGCGCCAGCAGTACGAGTCAACGGTCCGTAAAGTGGCAAAGATCCCCCCCCCCCCCCCCTCTCCACCATCCCTCCCCTTCCCGACACGAATATGTCGCGTGGAAGCGGCTTTAGCACAGGCACGTGTGGCAGGCCAGCACAGTCATGAGGACCACGGTCTTTCTGCTGAAGATGGAAGTAATGTCCAACGTGCCAAGGGGCTTGCCTGGCACGCCTGGGACGCAGAGGGACTGGGTTGTCTCTGCACAAGACTCCATTGAGGCTCAGCGTCCATCAGCATCGGCCGCAGGGTCGAGTGGATACAGGTGGCGATCCAGGATTTCAGGAAGTCGGTTTATGGTCGAGACTGCCTCACGCCACAGACATCGGTACACTTCCTCTCTCAAGTGGCCTCGAGGTGGCCAGTGCGAACGGGAACAACCTTATAAGACATTGTGTTGTTCGTTTGGATATGAGGTCGACACTTTGCGGGGTGGACTGAAGAGAATTAAAGCTGGAAGCATTCTTGAGTGTCTGACTTCGTTGAAAGTGGGTTTTAAAATAATAATAATTTAATTGCGTGAAAAGCCGGAGAGAAACAAATGCACATTCATACCAATCAACTACGACATCTCAGAGGTTAATAAAAGATGTATTCAGATGACGCGATATATATCTTGGGAGCTTTTGATTTATGTCAGAAAGAATTGCGAAATTAAAATACGGCGATAAGTAGGTGAACCTCATCGATTTGACGGTGAATCATGCTGTCATTGGATATCCTGTTTTTCCATATTGGAATGAAGTGAAATGAAAACACGACAAGACATCAAATTTTTTTAACGTCGGTACGTATTACAATTGTCCAGGCCAAATAGTAATATGTCTCATTGTATACAGGATCAATTGTTTAACTCTTCATCTTTCTAAGTATAGCGAATACGCATTCACTCCGAATGCTGTCGTTCGAGAAGAGTTTCTCATAACCTTTTTGTTAGCAGGTGTACATCAGTACGCAACCCTTCCAATCCCGCAACCTCATACACTGTTCACGACATGATATTGTTTGTTTGTTTTTTTATTGGCCAAGGAGCCACCGAACAACAAGGATCTTTCAGACATCTCGGCCTTAGTTCCAAGTCAAAAGGTAGAAGGGCCAACCCTGGCTGTGGTAATCTGGGTTGGCCAATGAGAAGTTTGAAGAAGTCGAAAATCAAAGGTACAAAAGTCCGCATTGCGTCTTGTTCCTCGAGCAAAGGCGGACACGGACACGTATCCAGAAGATTGGGTGTCCTCAATGACCTCACGTCCAGGGCGCAGCTATGGAACTGCATGAAAGGACAGGCCGGCAGGCGTCGTCGTAGGAAAGCAGAATAATACGAGCCTGTGTTGAAAGTGTGTAAAGTACCAGGGTCAACACAGGTACGCCTACAAGGAAAGAGGGCCACGGAAACTTAATTTGATCCGAGCAGTTTTCACATGAACACGATTACTCGCGTTTGCGTATTTTTCAGTCTCGTACGAAGTCAATGGGATTTACATGATAAAAGAAACATTTTTTTGTGCCAATCTGTGTTGAAGAGAAATTGTGTAGCCACAATACATGTGACCTTGACCCAAGGTCAAGGTCATCCAAGGTCATGCAACACAAAGCTGTTAATTCAAGACATAGGAAGCACAATGGTGCTTATTGGCACTTTCTACCATGAGATATAGTCACTTTTAGTGGTTCACTACCCCATTTTGGTCACATTTCATAAGGGTCAAAGTGACCTTGACCTTGATGATATGTGACCAAATGTGTCTCATGATGAAAGTATAACATGTGCCCCACATAATTATTAAGTTTGAAACAGTTATCTTCCATAGTTCAGGGTCAAGGTCACTTCAAAATATGTATACAATCCAACTTTGAAGAGCTACTGTGACCTTGACCTTGAAGCAAGGTCAACCAAACTGGTATCAAAAGATAGGGCTTGCTTTGACCTATATACCACTTGTAGCTAAGGTCGCCATTCTCAATAACCTGGGAGAAAATTGGGAAAATGTGAAAAATGACTGTTTTTGAGACCACATTTATGGCTCCTGTGACCTTGACCTTGAAGCAAGGTCAAGTCACTATGTATATTTTTTGAGGCCTTGTCATCATACACCATCATGCCACATTTGGTGTTGATAGACTTAATAGTCTCCGAGAAAAATCCAACGTTTAAGTTTTTTACGGACGCCCGCCCGCCCGGACGGACGGACGGACGGACGGACGACACGGCTCAGTACATAGACTCACTTTTGCTTCGCATGTGAGTCAAAAACTGAAAAGCCTCACAAAAACCACAAACAGGCGGATAGACCAACAAAACAAACAATCAACCTAGCAACCATCCAACCAACCAACCAATTTACCAAAGAACAAACAAGCCAACCAACATACAAACAAACCACTTTAACAAAAACAAACAAACCTAGAAAAAAATTAACAAGCTTCGTTATTTGCTTCACTTGCCAGATTTCATTTCAATGTTTTCGAGTTCAAAATGACCGGAAATGGTAGACCCAGTAAAGAACATACCGTATAATGAAATCACGGGCAAGGCAAATTTGTGGAAACAGCCGGTTTTTCTGACAACTCCTTGCAGCTCATTTATGTTCCGAAAAAACAAGACATGGTAGGTGTTCACAATGACTAAAGATACAGACAATGATAAACGTTTGGGTATAAGACCTTATAAATTTTAAGTACAACTATCGCGAAGCATGGATAGAAGAAGAAGAAAATTCTCTCTCTCTCTCTCTCTCTCTCTCTCTCTTTCTGTCTGTCTCTCTCTCATTCTCTTTGTCTCTCTCTATCTGTCTCTCTCTATATCTGTCTCTCTCTATCTGTCTGTCTGTCTGTCTCTCTCTCTCTCTGCCTCACTCTTTCTCTCTCAGTCTCTGCCTCACTCTCTCTCTCTCTCTGCCTCTCTCTCTCTCTGTGCCTCTCTCTCTCTCTCTGTTTCTCTCTCTCATTCTCTTTGTCTGTCCCTCTGTCTCTCTGTCTCTCTCTCTCTCTGTGTTTCACTCTTTCTCTCTCTCTGCCTCACTCTCTCTCTCTGCCTTTTTCTTTCTCTCTCTCTCTCTCTCTGCCTCACTTTCTCTCTCTCTCTCTCTCTCTCTCTCTCTCTCTCTCTCTCTCTCTTTCTCTCCCTCCCACCCCCACCCCCACCCGCCTTCGTGATCGCAGCTCTTTGACCGCTTACGCTCCAGCCACAAGAGGGGTCGCTAGAGGGTAGACATTAACATGCATTTCCGTGCTGGCACCCGCTCAACCTTTTAATGGCCAAACAGAAGTGTAACAGTAAACAAAGTAGCCATTGGCTAGTGTTTGTCCTCTCCTTTCTTCCGCCATGCGCAAACCTCAGGTCTTGCCACAAGGCAATTTCTTTCTACCACTCCCTGCCTCGTTACCCCCACTACTCCCAACTTGTTTGCCACACTGCAAACCGTCGACGCTCCTGGATAGCCACATCCGCCAAATAAACACTGTGCCGTAGAACATAATCAGTTACCTGTTACCCTGCATTTCATAACCTCAGTACTCTGTGCAGGTCCTTCTTTTTGAAACGCTCTGACAGGTCACTTGCAGTGTCCGACACGCCGTTTGTAATTAGTGTTGATGTTGTGGATGTTTCTCGTTCACTAACTCCCCCAGTCTGACATATATGGATCATAAGGTAAATATTATATCGGTCCTGGGACTACAAAGTCCTCAGTCCACCTGTCCCGACTCTCTGCCTTCTGTCTCTCTGGTTGTCTATCCACGCGAGACTTTTTTGGTCTTCATTTGATTTGGAAGGATTTCAAACGTTGGGGTGGGGATTGGGCTGGGTGGGTGGAGGATGGGGTTGGGAAGGAGGGATTTGCAGTAAATGGCAGGGTCTAGGGCTTTGAAGAGATGATCATTCCTTACTCTTTGATACGTTGCCCTGTAGCTACACACGTTTAAGTGTAAATTGATAAAACTCCAGCATATGAGAAAATGCATCTGCAGCTTTTGGAATCCATGGTATGAGTACAAATGACGCCATATGCAAAGTATCACACTCATTTCT
The DNA here is from genome assembly GCA_034096865.1 of Theodoxus fluviatilis. Taxonomy (NCBI): domain Eukaryota; kingdom Metazoa; phylum Mollusca; class Gastropoda; order Cycloneritida; family Neritidae; genus Theodoxus; species Theodoxus fluviatilis. The sequence continues at coordinate 46,422 of JAWQFJ010025630.1, read as the reverse complement.
TCAAGAACGTTTGCATGGATCAAGAAATCAATTAGCCTCTCCACTTCTATTTCTATGTTTCTGGTGCCAGAACAGGCATTTCTGCCTGTTCTGGCACCATACGCGCGTTTTATTTCCGTCATCAGCTCGGCCTGTCTCTCCTTCCCGTAGCACCCCACCCACACCTCTGCCCTTGCCTTCGCTCTTTGCATCGCACTGGGCACACTCTGTAGTAATTATGAGGCCATACATGCACAGTCCAGGTTGTTTGCGTTGTCTCCAAACATCGCACCGTTCCCTTACAGCCCAATACTGCGCTAAAAGTGGCGCCTTGCTGAACGATTTGCACGTCCCGCCTTGAGCTTACTTTGTTGTCTCTCTGCAAACAGCAACGTCGCGGCGCATGGAAACCCAGTCTGATTGACGTGGCTGGCGAGATTTGGGGGCTGAGGCTCTTTCAAAATCGGGCTGGAGGGTTTTTATCTGCATTCTCTGGGTAGATGACCTCCTCTTTATCCTCGTTCTCTGTCTTCATTGTTGCAATGACTCGCTGCTTTCAGAAAATATATTAGGTTACTTTTGAGCCTGTTTATTCGTACTATCATTGTCGAGAGGAGTACAAGAGCCGTACAGGTTATGTCCTCGGTGGGAGTTAGCGTGCTGTCAGCGATAAATCACCACGTTGTCTTGTATAAACAGACTCACCCTTTCTTATATCTCTTCACAGACCGACTCCTTTACTTTTGAAAAAATACGTGTACCTATTTTGCATGAGTCGGAAGAGAAATAGTTTGAGGTCATGTCGGAAGCTGGTGAACAACACTGTTCCTTGTCGTGGATTTTAAGTTGAGTGATTTAGTACAATTTTTATTGAACCCCAAAACACTACATCTGCATCTGATGAAAAAAAGATGCCAGTCATTTCTTGTGTTCCAGTTCATTTCATTCTATCGTACCAGTTGTTGAAACAACGTGCATCTGTAAAATTAGCATTGCATACCCTGAACATTCTCTCTCTCTCTCTCTCTCTCTCTCTCTCTCTCTCTCTCTCTCTCTTTTTCTCTCTCTTTCTCTCTCTCTATAAATATATATATATATATCTTTCACTATTTCTCTCTCTCACTCTATTTCTCTCTCTCTCTCTCTCTCTCTCTCTTTCTCTCTCTCCTTCATAACACAAAATCATACTTGGGTCAGATCGACGTGTACTCGCGATTCTATATTACGACAAACGGCGCTGAATTTGGAAGGCCGACGCTCGCGCGACAGCGAGTGTGGCAGTAAAGAACCGTGTGATTGTGATTCTATAGGTTACAAAGTATTTATGAAGTATTCACTGACATGTGTGGTTATTCACTTTGATTGTGCACGTCTGCCAGCTACAGCGCCGTGACACTCTCCTCGATCAGCGTGTTTTGTTTACTAATCGCTAAAGGGTCTGTGTACAAAATAAAACAAAATGTATCCGTTATTAACATCTTCGATGATTTTTAAATTGTAATCAAACTATAGTCATACTTTAATGCAATGTTTAACCATCATCAACCGATCTTTATACCTCAAAAAGTACGGACACATACGTCTTCTACTATCTGCATTCCAATTCTTATCCTGCAAAGATGGCGGCTGCTATGATTTTTCGCTTGACCCGTCCGAAGGTGACGACAACACGTCTCCGGTCATACATCGGATGATGTTAGTGTTGTCTGTCATGTTTCAGATAATTCTCTACCATTTTGAGTGGCTGGATGGTGCTGAAGGCGCTTGAGAAGTCCACGAGCAGAATTCGGGCGGATGTTCCAAGTGAGTCAATATATGAGAGAACCTGATGTTGTGGGAAAAGGACAGTATCTCAGGTGCTTCTGCGCTGCTGGTATGCGAATTGTTGGGGATCGGCAAACTGGGCAGTGTCACTGTGGAGGTGTTGGAAAATGAACTGTTCAAACATCTTCATGGTGAGGGATATCGGCGCTAAAGGTCGGTTTTCTTTTATGCTGGACGGTCGCTGTTTCCTAGGCACAGGTATGGTGACATATTTTTGCCAAATCGCTGGAATGGCAAAAGTGTCCAGCGAGCGTTGAAACATGCTCGCGAAGATGGAAGCGAGTTGATTATAACACCCGAGAAGTATTCTTCGCCGTATGTTGTCAGGACCCCTGGCCTTACGAAATTTTACCCTCATGAAGTATTTTCTGACGATAACGAGGTGTAGCTTCCAGACAAAGGCGTACGTTTTCCAAGAGAAAGAGTTCCCGCTGTGTTTCTGAGGATAAATCGGTGGTGTTAAAACTGGCATTGAACTTGTTGAGAATTTAAGAACTGTCTTCTTCGTTTTCTACATTCAGTTTGGTCTTTCCTGGCTTGTAACCTGAAATATTTTACAATCCTTCCCATGCTCCGAGAAAGTCACCGGTGGGGAGGAGTCGCTCAAACTTCTCCTAATATTTGTTTTTCCTAGCATTTATTTTCTCTCGTGGCGTGTTCTGAATGTGCCGTCTGTCTTCCCTGGTACCATGTTTCAGTGCCTGTTACTATGAAACGCATTGATGGCCAACCTCAAAGCTTGAAACTCTCAAAGGAATGTTAAGCATACACTCTCAATTTTCTGAGGCATGGTTTACCAGCCGACATGTACAGAACTGATCAAACTGATATCGATTTGTTCTTCTAAATTCTTGTACGGGTACAATGTCACATCTGTAAATGTTACGGGGTTAAAGTGTCATCTTGGTTAAATGTTACGTGGTAAAAATGTCATCTTTGTCTACATTTTCATTTTAGACACTCGGTTACCAATCAATCATGGCATTTACGGAATGATTCATAACAGTGCTGTGTTTTGAAGGAGCGGATGTGTGTTGGGGTAGGATTCAAAATGTATATGTACTCTTCTACTGCAAGGGCCGAAAATAGGGCAGTTCTGCACAATCAGCAATGCTCGCCATATAAAGATGATTGAGTCTCCTGTTCGATTCAGTTCATTTCGGATCCGTGGAAGTCAGCTCAGTTCATTCCAAAATCAATTTAACTCAGTTCACTTTAATCCTTACCTCCACCTCCACCCCTCCACCCCCCTCTGTCTCTTTCTCTCTGTCTCTTTCTCTCGGTCTCTCTCTCTGTCTCTCTCTCTGTCTCTCTCTCTGTCTCTCTCTCTGTCTCTCTGTCTCTCTCTCTCTCTCTCTCTCTCTCTCTATCTCTCTGTCTCTCTCTCTGTCTCTCTCTCTCTCTGTCTGTCTGTCTGTCTGTCGGTCGGTCGGTCGGTCTGTCGGTCGGTCGGTCTGTCTGTCGGTCCCTCTGCCTCTGTCTTTGTCTCTCTTTCTCTCTCTTTCTTTCTCTCTCTCTTTATACTTATGTGTGCGGACGCGTGTGAGCGCACATGGGTGTCTAAATACGTACCGAAAATAAGCTCTGGAAAATATGTATTTGTTTCTTCTTCGTGTTATTTTACACTAGCTCTGTGTCATTGAGGAAGAACAGTTATTTTTGTTTGCGCGTGTCAGTTTGAAGAGGTGTGAGAAGACCATCCGAAAACACATCACAGTCAACATACCATCTCCTGCAGTCAGGAGTGGTTGTCATCTTGCCAAAAATAACGCGAGCCTTTTTACAGGCACCGTTACCTTATTCCGCTTGAACTAGGAGATACAAACACAACTTTTTTTTCGTTGAGTATAGATCGAGGGACAGTAGGGAAAGGAGGAAGTATACCATCCAAAAACGCATATCTTGACCTCATTCTTTCTTCAGTATACTCGAAGGCCAATCCATTCCTCTCTTACCTTTCTTTCAATTCTTTTTCAACCACCTCCGACTTCCCCCACCCACTCCACTCATCCCCTCCTTACACCTTCCTATCATCCCTAAACGAACTCGTGCTGTTCGGGGTGGGGAAGGAGTATACTCAGGATCAGACAAACACTCCAGTGTTCCTTTGGACAGGGCCTGTTGTTATGCCAGACGCCAGGCCACAAAAGCCTCTGTTTGGGTTGGACCATGCTCCCAAGGGTTAACTGCTGTGATGAGCTACAAGTCCACATGGAGTGCCTTCAGGACACCGTTATCTAAGCCAGATCTTCTCGCTGGCTCTCTGCAGTGTGGGGTTTTTTCCTCCCAGTGTTTGTTGTTTCTTGAGTGTTGAGACTATTAATACGTAGGTCAGCTATCCCCCCTCACCGTTCCGCTGTTTGTACTGATCTTGGTTGTGGGTGAGGTTTCGTGAATACTTCGATTGTGGATGGAGGGGGATTGACGGTGCCCGAGGACTGTTAGTACGTGTAAGAAATGGTAACACACGAACGTCTGAACATGTGTGAAAGACTTTACTAAAATGCGTTCATCAATACCTATACTTAATGCTTTCCTTGATCTGCTTTTACATGATTAGGTTTACGTTTTTCAATACATAGATGTGGCAGGTTCTTCATTTGGGCTGTCATATGTTGAAAGCAGCGTTAGTCATGGAGTTGTTGATTAATTCACTGTATTTAATCATTCGCGCCTTTGTATACTTAAGTACATCTTTCAGTATGCTTCGGCTTGTCACTGATTATATGTTATAGTCATTATTCCGCCAAGATGTGTATCACGACTTGTCAGTGGCATATTATACAAAATAAGCTTGGCTAAATGACTACAATATTCCATCCAAGAGAACGTTCTCATTTTTGGTTATCATTGATACAAGATCCAGATATGTTCCTCCTGTTACAAAAATCAATATATTTATATGGAATCACCGGTGATATCCGACACTGAATTTGTAACAAATTTTCCCCGAAATGTCTGCCATGATAACGTTATTTTCTTTTTAATTCATTAGAACAGCCAGAATTCTGTATTTGAAATACAAACGGTGTTCAGAACACACACGTACGGGCTTAATAAATCCCCCCTCTGTTTTTTAACGTATGTTGACACTAAACAGTAAAGTTTTCCTTCAATCTAATGTATGGGTTAAGATTACTTCATTTGGACTCGCTCTGATGATCAATGCTTTTAATTTGAGCCAATTCATTGTAATACACAATTCTACTGGAATACCGGGCAACCAAGATGACAACAGCATACTGTTGAGGTAGCTCAATGTCCTCCCCATCAGCTGAAACCCCTAGCTGTTGGGCTTTCGGGGCTTGCTCCAGTAGCTTAGCCAGGAGACAACACAAAGCAGCCAAACAGCCAATAGTGGGCACCTGAACAACATTGGGCCATCAAGAGGCTGACTGTGGTTTCCTAAGAGCGAGGAAGATCTAGAGCCCGACCCACGCAACCACCAACAATTTGTGGAGAAACAGCCACTTGCTGTGCACTGGTCTCCAATACAGTCAGAACAGCGCATGACGTCAATGCTAATTATGTCCTCAGTTGAACAAAGGAGATCAACATACCCTATTTTTGGCGCTGTGTATACACAACTTTCGTTGGCATCGATCACTAGCAAAAATAAACGCTGATTAAGAGGGTTCTGGCCGAGGTTGAACGGGCAGAAAGGATGAGAGGCGATCATGTTTCAAACAGCAGAACCTTCGTTAGGCTTCACCTGGAGTCGTAGAAAACGCTGCTTCCAATCGATGGCGAAATTGCATGTAGAGAGTAGGTGGCCGAGTGGTTAGCGCGCTGGACCTACAGTCGCTTGCGGCCTGTGGGTACGGCGTTCGAAGCTGCGCGGTTCCCAGAGTTGCATCCTTGAGTAAGATGCTTAACTCGCATTGCTTCTCCCCACCCAGGAGTAAAACCGGGTACCTGTTAGGGCAATGTTGGCAAAATGTAGTGCGATTAACCCTTGTATGCGACCAAGCGCCAGCATCGGGTTGGAATACTCCCCAGGGAGCGGAGTTGGTTCTGGTACCTGACTGTGTGCGTCTTAAATGTCTGTCACTATGTTTGTTGTGAGGGACCAGTGAGGATTGATCAAGATGCCCAGTGATCAGGGGGTAAAAAGTGTAAAGAGGTTTGAGACCCAGACAAAAGGTGTAAGTCGCTATAAAAACACACCTTTACCTTTTTTTATAGGTTGGACTAATGGCAAGGATTGGATAACATGGCGGTGTTGGGTGCTGAGCCGTTTCGCAAAGTCATTCAGTTTATCAGCTATTGTGCTCTTGTTGTGGTAGTTTGCGGGAGTTATATTAGTCTGTTGCTGCAGAGAACTAAAAGATAAAATGTTTAAGATGTTAGTTCTCTCTCTCTCTCTCTCTCTCTCTCTCTCTCTCTCTCTCTCTCTCTCATTTGCATGGTACTCTTCTTTCAAGCAGACACCTAATCTAGAAAGGTATAGTAATTTTATTACTATGAAATTTTTAAAGAGATAGTTGCATTCGCTTCAGACTCTGCTTGAACGACTAAAAAAAAAACCAACGTTATACGTATGATGAAAGTCAAGAAAAAATGTCCATTTTGTAATTCTTTAAAAGAAGAAGATATTTCCTTGTACATTGTAAACACTA
>JAWQFJ010025630.1:12500-35000 GCA_034096865.1 Theodoxus fluviatilis | reverse complement strand
TCCTGACTTCGCTAGCGGAGGCCATCGCTTCGTTTGCTAACTACCACTTTCTACCTAACACAATCATTAAAATTGAGTCCTTAGGTGCAACACAAATTGCCTGAAGCCTAGATATAGATATATTTTTTTAATTGTAGGCATGTTTAGGCTTTGAAATACCACATTTACTCGGACTGACAGCATTGCACCCTACTGTACAAGACTAGTAATAGTAGAGCTGTAATCACTCGACATGATTAATAAATAATAGTTTTTAAAGTTCTGAATCACATTTGCTCTACAAAAGTTGAACAATGAGTTAATTACATATTTTCAGAGATTTTGGTTAGACATTTTTGTAAACAACTACTACCGCGAGGGTAGCCCGCGGATTGAAATAGGCTACCCCCTGGCTGGCAACACAGGGCAACAATGTTCCCACTGTCTATCCTTTCTCCTTGTTTCTCATCTTCTGTCTCTTGTCTTGCTTTTTATCTGCATTGTTTGCTGCCTTCAAGCCCTGCAATCTATCTGTATTCATAAAAAATATCTTAATCACTCGAAGTCGGAGTATGGCTGCCCATGCGGCAGGGAAAAACAAACGGCCATACACGCACAATTCTCATCCCCGAAAAGGGATGACCCTGGGAACTCAAGCCCAGGAACAAGAAGAAGAAGAAGAAGAAGAAGAAGAAGAAGAAGAAGTAAACAACAACAACAACCAAAACAAAAAACAAAAAAAGACTACCTGACTGCAGCATTCAATCTGCCAACCGGGCCTTTTTCACTGATGTATGGAGACTAATTAGTCATCACTTTGTAAGTTGTGGTAGTATTGTGTATCATATTTCACTTTCCCTCTGGCTTCCTGCAACACGATTTCCAGGCTTGTGTAATTGAGTGGCTGACTTGAACTTGAAGGTAATCTAGGAAGTTGTTATTTGATCACCAGTTGATAAGGTTTGGAATCTTGTTCATTGTGCCAGTGTGGGCATGCATAAATGAGTGAGTGAATGAATGTAATGCTGTGTGTGTGTGCGTGTGTGTGTGTGTGCATGCGTGCATGCGTGTGTGAGTGCGTGTCTGTCTTTGTGTGTATGTGAGAGAGAGAGAGAAAGAGAGAGAGAGAGAGAGAGAGAGAGAGAGAGAGAGAGAGAGAGAGAGAGAGAGAGAGAGGGATTAAGGATGGGGTATGGGGAAGGAAACAAACACATGGAGACACACACACACATGCACGCACATACATGTGCACGCAAACACACACATGCAAACACACACACACACACACACACACACAAAAGCAAACACACTCAAACACATGCACACACACACACACACACACACTCGCATGCCCTTGCAAAATTTCGAGATACTATCAAATTGGCAGACAGAAGAGAGATAGGCAGTCAGGAACAGCCAGGAACTGAGACTGACGGACCCTCAGGCACTCTTAGACTGACACTGAGATGGACACCCAGGCAATTAGACACTTGTACTTACACAGGCAAGCACACAGAGAAGCACAGACTTACAGAGAAACTTGCTCACAGCAGACACAAACAGATGGAAATATGAGAGAGCCAAGGACTACTACTATGAAAACACAAACGAACCTGTCACTTGATCTTGAAATTATCACATTCTTGTGCTGTTTCTGCAAGTCTTTCTCGGGATTGAATGAGGCCAGTGAAGAGATGGTATCCTTTTGAAGAAAGTGCCTCAATTGTTTGTCTTCGTCTTTCGCCGGACAAAATGTTCGCGTGGAGGGAGCACAACCAGCCACTTCTGTCTCTCAGACTCGTCTCTTGGCAGTCTAAACACACGGCACTTATTCTTCTCATTGTAATTTCCTTTGCAGTTCACCACACCACACTTATTAGGCATTTTGAAGGCACAGAAACAGCAAAACACTTGGTAAACAAGAATGTTTAACTCAGAATCGCCGCCATCATGGTAGACCAATGCACTCTTGTCCGGTTGTAACCTTGCGACAAGGCAACATAGTGCGTACTTTGCATCACCTCAACTGAATTTAAAATGTTCGCTAGGGAAGAATCTAATACATGAATACTCTCAGTGTGATATCTAAAACAATCTTCGATGTGACTAAAGTGTATACTTGTTAAAAAAAAAACATTGTATTACATTTTAAAAAGTTCTTCCAAACTCCTACGCCGAATTGCGGCTAAAAATAGAACAAGGGGACTGCGGAGCCTCAAGAAAACTGGCCTCCGCTAGCGAAGTCAGGAATCACGCTGTGCACGTCCTTTAGTAGTAGTCCTTGCCTGGGCTAGATATCAAGTCCAAAACGGAAACAAACATTATCAAATAAACTAAATCCTTTTTGTGGACCCACATAACGTCACGGCGAAAATCTTTTGGTATGTCTCCGTCCATGCATATGTAACTGTAAGCTAGCCAAACTTCAACCCAGGCGAAATTTCGCTGTCTTGGGTCACCTTTTTGGTCCAATCTTGTCATTAGTTCAAGGTGAGTTAATTCCCTTGTTTACTGCAACACTTTAATGGCTCCAATGCTCATGGGTAGAACTGAGACTACGCATAAGTATGGTCTCTTTGATTATTTCCAAGACATGGGATTAGGTCTAAGATTGCCTGTATGAACGACTGTTTCATAAATCTGCTTGTGTGTGGTTTGTTAGGGAGCTGGGAATACATATCCCACTCCACATATGACATTTATTAATATTTTAAACTGAGCAGTGTCATATCAATATGCCAAAGCTTCGTTTTTTAGAAAGTAGACGTTTGCTTTAAAGAGCAGTGCTTGCAAGTGAGGAAAGAGGCTGGGGACATTGGGGTTGGTGGGATGGGGGACAGGAGTTTTGCAGCCAGCCAGCCTTAATACACCGAGTTAGATCATTGACTGTACTATTAGTATTACTAATGGTGTTGGTTACTGTCATGTACTTCACACAATTAGACGTCGTTTTGCGGCACATATTTCATGAACTTTATTCTGTATAACACAGTATCTTCGTGCAGTGGGCATGGAACTCCGTAGAGAGTTGTGCTGCATTAGCTGCACACAGAGAGCCTTTTACTTGCTGAATAAAAGACAGTCTGCGGCTGAATCTAATTAATTTTGGGAATCATGGAACCCTGCAGAAGGTACAAATGTCACAGCATTTCGTTTATGTTTCTGTAGTCACGGAAGTTGTTTATTTTTGTCCAGTTGGGTACAAATGATTGTTTTCTGTCCTTCTAAAGGTTGAAACCACTACTGAGTTAAAATTCCAGTAGGAGACGGCCGTTGTCCCATGTACCGGGGACTTATATCCCATAAGTGGGAGTGCATCCTGCTTGTGAGAGCTTGGGCTCTGATTATTGGTTTTTGTTAGAGCTTGGGCTCTGTGGAGTTGAAACTCCAGTGGGGAGGGGGAACAGTTGTTGTTCCCAGTAAGTGGGAGTGCATCCTACTTGTGAGAGCTTGGGCTCTGATTATTGGTTTTTGTTAGAGCTTGGGCTCTGTGGGGTTGAAACTCCAGTGGGGGGAAGAGGGAACAGTTGTTGTCCCCTGTTAAAAGGGAGTGCATCCCGCTTGTGAGAACTTGGGCTCTGTGGAGTTGAAACTCCAGTGGGAAGAGGGAACAGTTGTTGTCCCCAGTTAAAAGGGAATGCATCCCGCTTGTGAGAACTTGGGCTCTGTGGGGTTGAAATTCCAGTGGGGGGGAGGGGGAACAGTTGTTGTCCCCTGTGAGGGGAGTGCATCCTGCTTGCGAGAGCTTGGGCTCTGATAATTGTTTTTGTTATCTACAGAAGCTTGGGTTCCATTACGTACCATACTGTAAATAATTCAACTGCTACAACTCAATTGGTACCGGTATTTAAGAGTTAGTAGTTGTAAAATTATCTGCAGCCCCAATTTTGAGGAGCTTGTGACAGTTACAATATGAGCCAAGTCAAGGCTTCACTTGACTGTTTGCTTTTTTGCAAATTGGAACAGATACTTGGCAGGTGTATTCCTCAACCCCATCTGACACGGGAATTCACAGCAAAAGCTTCCAGGGTCTGATACCAGCTGTATGCTGTAAACGTGTGCTCTGCCAGGGTCTGAGACCAGCTGTATGCTGTAAACTTGCTCTCTGTCAGGGTCTGAGACCAGCTGTATGCTGTAAACGTTTTCCTGCCAGGGTTTGAGACCAGCTGTATGCTGTAAACTTGTTCTCTGCCAGTGCCTGATACCAGCTGTATGCTGTAAACTTGTTCTCTGCCAGGGTCTGATACCAGCTGTATGCTGTAAACGTGTGCTCTGCCAGGGTCTGATACCAGCTGTATGCTGTAAACGTTTTCCTGCCAGGGTTTGAGACCAGCTGTATGCTGTAAACGTGTTCTCTGCCAGGGTCTGATACCAGCTGTATGCTGTAAACTTGTTCTCTACCAGGGTTTGAGACCAGCTGTATGCTGTAAACGTGTGCTCTGCCAGTGCCTGATACCAGCTGTATGCTGTAAACGTGTTCTCTGCCAGGGTTTGAGACCAGCTGTATGCTGTAAACGTGTGCTCTGCCAGGGTCTGATACCAGCTGTATGCTGTAAACGTGTTTTCTGCCAGTGCCTGATACCAGCTGTATGCTGTAAACGTTTTCCTGCCAGGGTCTGAGACCAGCTGTATGCGGTAAACTTGTTCTCTGCCAGTGCCTGATACCAGCTGTATGCTGTAAACGTTTTTCTGCCAGGGTTTGAGACCAGCTGTATGCTGTAAACGTGTTTTCTGCCAGGGATCCTTAATGAAACTTGTGAATGTGCATGTAAGTTTTGGGAAACACGCATAACAATGTGTAATAAGTACTGAATAATACAGTACAGTGAAATAACATAAAATACTTTTCATGGTAAAACGATGCACAGCATCAACATTTACTGAATCATTTCATTGCAACATACCATGACACATGGACTAAAAATGACATCAAAAACAGTGCCAACCACGCTGGAAAGGGGTGGAGATAACTTGGGTGAATCAGATTTTGTTCATGATGATGGAACTGGCAAGACAAAACATACACCACAGACACCAAAATGACACTGATATAACCCTGTTCGTGATTTAAAAGGGCAGCACAGCATTATCACTTGTTTTCAGATCTATGGATGCAAGCAGTCCAACATACATGTACATTGTGGAGGCACTGGGATAAGTCACAGAGCTGCAAGTCTCTTGGTCTTGGTCATTCAGTCCAGACAAGGGTCGAAGACAAGGTTGAGACAGTGATGACTTCATGACTGAGGGTGTGGAACACAAGTCCTTTCCTAACAGAACCAGAAGTGCACACCCCTACATCTGCCCACATATTCTCTATCCACACTCCAAACGTCCATGAAATTTGTACGAGGGATTGAAAAAATGCAATGCATTATTTTGATTCCAAATGAACACATTTGAAAATTCAATACAGAAATAGGACAGCAACAATAAACCATTTGATTGAAATGTTCTGCAAAGCAAAATGGCAGTATACGTTCATAAATAGGACAGAAACATTTTGACTTGTAGAGCTGAACTGGCTCCCAGCATCACCCACACAAAAAAGGCAGGAAAAATTATCACTGCACATTATAGACAACAAATCAGTTCATAAAACATGTTATCTGCAGTAAGTTTGCGCAACCAGAGCAACTTGGGGCTAAACTGGCCAGGTAAAACTTTCTATCACTATATAAGTAGAATTCCTTCATTACAAATAATATCTCCTATTTTCTGTGTTTTAGAATTCCCGAGCAAAAGCATTTAAAACTGGTGGTGTCTCTCTCTCTTCTTCTCTCTCTCTCTCTCTCTCTGTCACACAAACACCCTTCCTCCCTCTTCTTTAACTTTAAGTTTAAGTAAGGTGAATATGAAACTTCAGCGAAAGAGTAAGATGTTGATAAGGAGGTTATAGTCGCTCAATCCAGCATAACTGGATTAATAACAGTGGCCCGTCATACACTAAACAAACACATACACACACACACACACACACACACACACACACACACACACAGACATCTTAGAGACTTCATCTATAAAAGCACTCTCAAGAATGCCTTGACTGTTCAGTATGAGACAATACATACTCATTCATTTAATTTACTTTGTATCATTGTCATTACCTGCAAACACTGCCAGCATTCACACTGGTCTCCAGACTTGCATAACATCTCTTGCATGAGCTGCACACCATCACAACACCCTGTATAAGTACATTTGATCTTGCCTCATGTTCACAATACTTGCCCTGATAGATGAAATACAATACTGTACAGTTTACTCATGACTCGGTCTCCCGATGATGAGGTTTTAAATGCAGGGGAATGTTTGTGAAGGTGATATGCTTTGGCTGTCTCTCAACTGCAACTGGAAGAATGGGGGGTTGGGGGGGGGTTGGGGGGGGGGGGGGTGAAGGTTGGGAAAACCCCTTGCAACCCTTTAAAATGGTCAGCTGGACGGAGTACATTTTCTCTAGAAGGTGCTCTACTCTAAATACTTGGGACTACCTAGGAAAGGGCACTTCACCAAGACTTGTCAAGGCAAAAAATCAGCACTTCCCTTCGTTTCTCTCATCCCCTCTCCCCCACCCACTCCCCACCCCAGCAGTACAGAGAACTTCAACAAAGATGTACTTTCTTAATCTTTTCATCATCATCATCATCATCATCAAGGAGATCAAGTTCAGTCTCAAAGGAACTGCAGGATCAACTAAACATCCCCATGCATACCTCAACTTGTACTTTTTTCAATAGCCAGATATGGTAATGTTTCTTTTATTTTTTATTTTTTTTTTCCTTTTTGAGGAAACTATGTTGGGGGATGTTCACCTTCAGTCGCCGCTGTGCAGCGACAGTGACCGGTTTTACTCCTTGGTAGGAGAGGCAATGTGGGTGAAGCACCTTGCCCAAGGATACAACTCTAAGATCTCTGCAGCTTTGAACACTGCACCCATTACCAGCAGTTGACTGCAGGTCAAATGCTGTATCTGCTTGGCTATAGAGCCCCCATAGAGCAACTGAGATCAAAACTTCAGGAGACAAGGATATATAGGGAGGTTTTCAAACCAATATATCCTTTACTGGCAATGTCTTGATAATAGCAGCTCCTCTGTATATGTATATACACATAGCTGCATCTTCTCCCAAAATGTTACACAGTAAGACTGCAGTAGGCAGACCATACATATCATTATGATGCTTTGGACTTGGTCCTAAATAACATAAGAGTAAATAAGGCAGCCACACAACACAGACAATATGAACTCCATCCACACGGTGCAGCACGAAGCCTGCATCACACACTGGGATCACATCCCACTAGTGCCACACAGTGACATGCTTTACAGTGTTCACCCATCTTTACTCAGAAAATCTCTGAGGATGTCAAAGAATGGCAGCAATGGTATTTCAACATGACCAAGGACACAAGCACTGCCACATGAGTGCCCCAAGTATATCATTTACCCATATACAGTAATGTTAATGTGTGTGCCTTACAGATTTACATAGGGCATGCAGCATTTGTAGGCATAAGTTCAACCTTCAGCATTCAAGGCAGAACATATAAAACTGCAATCAGGACATACTTTTAAAGGCAGGTTCGACAAGAGACCGAAGGCCTGTTTAGGAGGGCGGGTGCTCACGAGTGCTCACCTCCTAAACAGAGGGCTTGGAGGGTGGGGGTGGGGGTGGGGGTGGGTGGGTGGGCGGTGGTGTAGAGAATATAACTGCTGTTGGATAGAACTGCTGCTGCTACTACTATGACCACTGCTGCTGCTACTATTATGACCACTTCTACTGCTAGAGTAACAGACAAGAGGAGGCCTTTTCATGAGGAGAACACAGCCAGTGCTCACAAGCACTCGCCCCATGAACAGGCCTCAGGGCTTGAGACTTCTGTGCAGGGATTAAAAAAACACCTGAGGCTGTTGCTAACTGATAAAAGCAGTGTGTAGCAATGCAAGAGATTTAAGCAGTCCAGTGATGCAGGCACCCAGACATCCACTCATGTCTTGCTGCATCCCACACAGCAGTTCACCATGTTACTGGAGGCTTGACTGAACTGCCCATGGACAGTGTTCAGATTAAAAAGTATTATCAAAGTCATCATCAGATCCAAACAGATGGATCAGTTTAGAATGTAGGGCAACACACACATTAACATCATAAAAGCAATTTCTTTGACAACTCCTCTAAGAAATTATTAAATCTCAAAATAACAAAAAAAGAAGGTGTTTCTACTGCTGTTGACAATGCTATGCAATCGGCACATGGCAGACTGCCATGACGATTTCAACAAAGAATTTAAAAACATTTGAAATGTAGATAAAAAACACTAAAATATGGAGCATTACCCTGTATGGTGCAAATCTTTTCAGCTAAAAGCTACAACTAAATGCAAGAAGATTTCACAACATGAGGATAAACTGCATCATTGATACAAAGAAGTTTGATTTGCCTGTACATAAAATAGAAATATTAATTCACAAACACATTAAAATGAGGTCATAAGACAAACAGATATTGATCACTTACATGAGAAATCATTAAACATACTGAACAGCTCCATTGTAACATGAACAAGAACACAAGTCATGCACATAATTCTTGTTGTCTTAATTTTCAAATGCAAAAAAATGGTCTACATGAAGGAAAATCTGTTCGTCCGTCCGGTTCGTCTGGTCTGGTATGGTCAAGTTCCCCCCAAATAATTTCAGAATGTTTATTTACATGACAATGCCACTCTTTGTCATGCAATGTCTGTGGCCTTCAACATTACTGCATTACTTGACTTCTAGTCTGATGAAAGCTTTGGCCTCATCGAATCAGTCTTGGTAACAATCATCAACCCCACTATAAGGTACAGGGGTGCCTTGTTTTGACACTTGCTGTTAAGAAGCCAGAATGCTACATCCCTACTGGTAGATCATCACACCACTGTTGCTTTCCTCTGTGTACCAGCATCCCCCTTCCCTTCACTATGAATGCATGAAGCCTGAGTATGAGATTGCACAAAATTTATTTCTTTCCACCTCAGCCACTCCACTTTTTCCTATTTCCCCCTTCCCCATCCCCATTCCTAAATTATACAAGGTCCCTCGTCCAACAGCACAAGATGACAATGAAAACTTTTTAAATTGTAAGGCAACAATGGTAGCAGTGAACAAAAGCTTTCCCAGTCAACAATTTCTCCTCTGTCTGATTGCAGTTAGCCAGTCAGTCTGCATGTCTGAGAGTGTACAAGTTTCTGTTCCCTCATTCACTATCAAATATTCATGGCAGGTATGCAAGCAGGTGTAGTCACCTCAGCAAAGACATGTACAAGGACAAGCTTACTTGGCGACATGTAAGCTGATGCTACACTTTCTGCTAGCCACTCTCTTTTCCATTCACTAACATTTCAAAATTTCACATCTTCTGCTGCTGCTACATATTTATGTGTGAAAAGGTCCCTTAAGCATGACACCTTCAGCCAGAACACTTCACGATATATATCACAGGGTTTTCAGTGGAGGACAAAGTAAATTACACAAGAGACATGAAATGGATATTGGCAATCATTGCCTGAGAGGACAAGACTCATGCTTTTGGTCTGGTAAGTGGTCCACAGTCAACAAACAGTACAGTCAAACTCAGTGCAGATACTCCAAGGCAGATTTCCAACCAAGCTTGCAGATGTAACATTCAGTCCTGGCATCCAATTGTGAGTCCTTGAAGTGGGTACTCTGTGTGGATATCCCAAGTAGACATGCATAGAGTACTCTTGAGTGCACATCCCATGTAGATATCCACTGAGTAATTGTAAATGCCCAGTGTATACAAGCACTGGGTTACCTGTGCAGATACCCCATCCTGACACCTGATGCTAGCATCCAAGCTATGGACAAGCATCCAGTCATAAATGGACCGCTGCTTGGGCAGCGTACTCAGTTCCCAGCAGGCCACGGCACAGCAGGGAAAATTCCTTCACGATGTTGCGTACCTTGCGCTTGTTGGTGCTTTCCCTGTGTGGGGAACAAACACCAATGACATATGACAGAGAGTGCCGGTACTCACACACACACACACACACACACACACACACACATGCACACACACACACACACACACACACACATGCACACACACACACATGCACACTCACAAACACACACACGCACACACGTACATACACAGGAACTCACACACACACACACACACACACACACACACATGCACACTCACAGGCACACACAGGAACACACACATACACACACAGAGGAACACTCACAGAGGAACACTCACACGAACACACACACACACACACACTCACACACACACACACACACACAGAGGAACACATACACGCGCGCATACACACACACCCACACTCTTTCTGTGCTTCAAAATTAATAAGTGCAAATAGCATTTGTTCTTCAAATATACTGACTAACTGCCAAGATTTTGCACACATGGGATACATGATAACTATAAAAATAGGGCACACTCACAGAAATTGATAATAGCAGAAACAGAATAATGGGAATTCTGCACTGCGTTATTGGGAAACAGCTTTAATGCACTACATGATGTGCAAGAAATTTCATATGTACAACAGCATAAAATATATAAGAGGACATCACAAGAACTTCTTGCCTTTTGTGCCTTCAATAAATGTATACAAAAATGCAATGGTTCCACAGAAGCAATAAAATAAGCATCATGGTGAATTACTGTCAACAGAAAAGACAATCCTAGAGAAACTGAGAAAAGAGTTAAATGAAATGGTAAAACAACAAAGAAGCAGAAAGTTTCACACCCTTTGAAAACAGATGTCTCATGATGTTAACGGGCCAAGAGACACAGAAAAAGTGCATGACCAGTGAGTAATAACACAGACACCATCAGACAGTCCAAAGGTTGCAGAACAGAGACATACATCACACAGTCCAAAGGTCACAGAACAGAGACATACATCAGACAGTCCAAAGGCCACAGAACAGAGACACATATCACACAGTCCAAAGATCACCGAACAGAGACACACATCAGACAGTCCGAAGGTTACAGAACAGAGACACACATCCCACAGTCCAAAGATCACCGAACAGAGACATACATCAGACAGTCCAAAGGCCACAGAACAGAGACACACATCCCACAGTCCAAAGATCACCGAACAGAGACATACATCAGACAGTCCAAAGGCCACAGAACAGAGACACATATCACACAGTCCAAAGATCACAGAACAGAGACACACATCAGACAGTCCGAAGGTTACAGAACAGAGACACACATCCCACAAGGCTTGTTCAGAAGTACAAAGCGCTGCATGAGCGCTTCATGTTGGCAATTGAGCGCTCTTTGCCTCTCCTGAACACCTACAGATTTAGTGCAGCGCTTCACTTGTTAAAGGGGAGGTAAATCTACTGCCCCCCATGTTGTGTTGGGAGACGCTAAGAAAGTGTTTTCTTTGCCACAGACATTGTTTATGCACGTTTAAATGCATTCTGCATGAATAAAGTCCACTACTATGTCATCCTTACTTGCCATTACTCGCGCATACAGAGCGCTTGGGGCAAATAAAGCCCGTTCCAGTCCCATAATGATGTTTCTGAGGGTTATTTTACGCATCGACGGCCAGTGCGGGATCGAAGTCGCCATTTTGAAAATCGTGTGAATCACCTCGGATCTGTGATGCACAGCGCTGTTTAGCGCTGAGTGAATCACGCCCCAAAATTGCTGTTCAGGAGTGAAACACGTGCAGCGCTGCGCCTCCTGAACAAGCCTACAGTCAGAAGGTCAATGAACAGACACACATCAGACAGTCCAAAGGTCACAGAACAGACATACACCACAGTCCAAAGGTCAATGAAAAGAGACACATCAGACAGTCCAAAGGTCACAGAATTATTATTTATTAAATCACTCTTATACCGCGCGATACTCCCACTCAGTGAGACTCAAAGCGCTTCAGCCGATGTCGAGGCTGCCTCTCAGTGTGTAGTGTCTCAAGTCAATGAGACCAGTGTCCTGCTGCCAAGGGCGCTGGCACACTGTTTTCCACAAAGGAGAAATTGTGCGTGCTGGGTGTTTTTACTGTGGCCGACACCCACCCGTCGAGGATATGAGCGTCAGGATCTTTATAGTGCGTGATTTTGATGTTGTCAATGCGTATCACACACTAGACCTCGGTTTATTAAGGTCTCATCCAAAGGACCTGGGGAGAGGCCCTGAGGAGGGCCGTTTGGTAGCCCTAAAGAGGGCCATTTGGTACCCGGTTTTACTCCTGGGTGGGGAGAAGCAATTGGAGTTAAGCATCTTGCTCAAGGATGCAATTCTGGGGACCGCGCAGCTTCGAACGCCGCACCCACTGGCCGCAAGCGGCTGTAGGTCCAGCGCGCTAACCACTCGGCCACTTCACCTCAGAACAGACATACACCACAGTCCAAAGGTCAATGAACAGAGACACATCAGACAGTCCAAAGGTCACAGAACAGACATACATCACAGTCCAAAGGTCACAGAACAGATACACACATCAGACAGTCCAAAGGTCACAGAACAGACATACACCACGGTCCAAAAGTCAAGGAACAGAGACACATCAGACAGTCCAAAGGTCACAGAACAGAGACACACATAAGACACTCCAAAGGTCAATGAACAGAGACACATCAGACGGTCAATGAACAGAGACACATCACAGTCCAAAGGTCACAGAACAGAGACACATATTAGACACTCCAAAGGTCAATGAACAGAGACACATCAGACGGTCAATGAACAGAGACACATCAGACACTCCAAAGGTCAATGAACAGAGACACATCAGACAGTCCAAAGGTCACAGAACATAGACACATATTAGACGATCTAAAAGCCACAGAACTGAGACACAGAAGGTGGCAGCAAGAGCCCTGTCACTGACCTGAGAAGACTGCGGACAAAGTGATCTTTTTCATATTTGGTCGGCCTCTTGGAGGGCAGGCCATCCTGGTAGATGAGTTCATACAGCCACTTGTTGAGGGAGAGCTTGTGGTACTGGTTCAGCAAAGCCAGCACATCTGAGATGAAGTCCATCACACCCCTCGGTGACTCACCCCCTATGGCCTGTGTCAGACAGCAACACAGAGTGAGTCTCCATGTCTTCTCTCCTCTCATCAAATCTGTCACTGCATGATGGAATATGGCAAACTTTGTGGCAAGAGGAAATCTTCCAGTCATAACTGTATGGTGTCAATTTGCTGACAATCTACTTAGAAAAAACTATTCACAAGTCTACATGATTGTGACTCCACAATACTTACTCTGAGGATTCTCTCGGTGAGACTGCTTCCAAAGGTTGCAACAACATTCTTGAAGATTTCTTCCTCCCTTGATATTGAAATGAACTCACACTGGAAAGAAAAGCAATTTAAAATGCATGTGCTATGTGCATCAATTGTTAAAAAAAAGAATCAAACCTATAGATGAGCAAATTAGAAATAACAAATATTTATATTAACAAGGAGTAAAAAAAAATCCCTAATTTTCATCCTAATGATACAGTGGCCAAGATGCAACCTGGTTTTTTTTTTTGGTTTAGAAATAAACAAAAAGCATTTAATTGGCTTGAATGCAAATCACACAGCAGATACCATGACAGAAGTTCAGTAGTGCAGGCGTACTTGGGGAATGCAGCCCACCCTTTGTCACAGCCACCACCTGGAGACCATGGGACAATTCAAGGCACAACTCACAAAGCCTTGGAAATACTGGTCACTGTACTGAGATGACAGAGCATGAAAGACACCACAGAGAAGTCCATAAATTTGACGACAAATATACATCTTATGATCATACCACATTGATGGATGGATGGATGGAGTTTTACGGCCTATCAGCCTTTGTAGGCTATGTAAGGCCTGTAAGTACAAAAGTCACCAGAATGGTTTAGAGTGAACATCAAATCATGATGTCCCTATTCAGTTGTCTGTTACGAATCGCTCAAGGAGATGCAGAGGGTCAATTCTTAACCCCCAACCTGCAGGGGGCTCATACTACATTGAACAAACCACCTCCTTAACCCTCTTACCACCAGATGTCTCGTTGCGTCTCGCAAAAAAAAACTTTTCTCTCCCGTGGACACCACACTTACACTGGAAGCTGCCATGTTTTCCATGGTAACGGTAATCTTGCGAGATTTTGAGCATTAGCTCCGCAGTGAATGGGCTACCGCATGCCATTTTGATTGTTAATTTCTGGCGATTGAGTGAATTTTTCTTAATTTTTTTAACATCGCGATGTCGGGCGAGCCCCAGCCAGGCCCATCGCACGTTTTTTTTGGTGAAGATAGCAATGCAGAAAGCATTCAATTACCACTGTTTGACCCGGAATAGGACAATGAGAGTGACCTAGATCCAGAGATTCTGACTAGCAAAGACGACAGCAATCATCTCCAATGACATGGAGCCGCAATCAGACTCAGATCACACTAGAGAATTTTGTGGAGGAAGTGGGCGTGCTTCGCGACCTGCTTGTTGGTGCGTCAGCCTCTGATAATGTTGAATTATTTCTAGATGATTCTTTTTTTTTAACATGTTGAGGAGCAGACGAACTTGCATGCATGTTGTTTAAAAGCAGGTGGAAGAGAGTTGTGAGGACCCAGTGTGGAAGGTCACCACTGCCAAAGAAATCAAACTCTTCTTCACAATCAAGATGTTTTTATTTGATTTGTCTCTATTTTGTTTTGATTTTGTCCTCTTATGATCTTCCCTTGTAAGGCACTGTTTTTTTAATCATAAGGTAGTGTGTGTGGTAAGGGGGAGTTAACTCTTCACTGGCATGGGCTTTAGATTGTGGCTGTAGTCTAGATAAGATGTTATAATGATGGTTTTGGGAATGGAACTGAGGGTTGAGGGACTGCATCTTTACAGAGATTCTTAGCTACTCTGTTTAAAAAAAATTTGGTGCCTATTATTTGAGCCTCAAAGGAAAGATGAGCATTTCTTATGTAAGAGAAATATCAAAAGGAATGTATTAAAACTTTTGTAAAAAAAAAAAAAAATTTAATTGATTTTTATTTAAGGTAACCGTTAAAATTTACACAGTTGTCTCCCATTTCGTGGGGTTTAGAGTTGGATTTTTAGCCCAAGGTACCAGTGGTAAGAGAGTTAAAACAATCCAAAAGCCTCTGCTCAGGTCTGCTATCCAAGCCTGGCTGCTGTGAACACAGGTATGAACTCACCAGACAGGCACAGCTGGCTTTCACAGTGGTGCTTTCTGGGACACTCATGGCTACTGTGGCTGTGAAGCAAAAAAGGAAACACTGTGACTGCCAGTGATGTCAAGGACCGAAGGCTTCGTGGCCAGTCCTAGTGTCATAGACTGGACAGTGGTTTATCCTGAAACATAGAGTGTGACCTACTTGCATATGAATGACATGGGCCCGTATTCACAACGGCGATTTATCTTTTTAACACTCGATTTATCTCCTAGCCCCGCGTTATTTTGATCGGTTAAATAAGATACGCTCGTCAGAGGATCCTAGGTTGCGCTTTGCTATATATACTGGTTTCCAGCCAAGGGAGAGCGGAACAGGCAGTTGGAATCGTCTGAGTTTAGAGTTAAATCGGAGTTAAAATAAATCGCCAATATATCGCCGTTGTGAATACGGGCCATGATGTTTTCATCCATCAAATCTTGTGATTGGATGATGCCCCGCAGATATGACTTTTCCCTGCCTACTCTTGTTATCTTGACCGTGATTAGCAGCTGTAACGGTGAGCGTTTCATGAAATCTCAGACCCCAAAATTGTTGTATTTGTTGCGTGTGATTGAATACACAAACATTTTTAGATGAAAGTATCATTTTATCAGGTAATAAGGTGAAAGAAAATGATGAAAACCCATATTTCTGGTGAAAACGTTATGTCATTCATTTGCAAGTAGATCACACTATGTCTCAGGATAAACCACCATCTAGCCTATGACATTAGTCCTTCACTGAATGCAGAGCAATGGAGTGATGCAGACCCAAATCCACACACAGGAGATGGTGGATCCAGACCAAGCCCCACCATGAATAGTTGCATCGACTTCAATCAAACAGAAGATAGATAGGACCAAGATAAAATGTACTCCAAGATCAAAATACATATAGAGTAGCAATCTCTCATCATTCGGGTACAAGACTTAAAGCAGACTGAGCATCGTCAATAAACTGTAGCATCTAATTTCCGATGAATCAATCATGACTATGAGGATGGTCTTTAACTGTCTGTCATGCACAAGCATTAACAGCCACATTACATCTACATCAGCACTGTGCTGATAAGCATACCCTCTGACAGGAAATGGCACACATGACCAAAAGTGGCCTACCTGCTTGGAAGACTCCAGGTAGGTCTAAGTTGCCATCTGTGACGATGAGTTTCATCTTCCTCATCACCTGCAACCCAATGGAATTAGAAAAACACTGCTCAGCAGTCCACTTCTGAACACATAACTATCTCATCACTCTAAAAAACAAACAAATAAATCAAACAAAGAATTAACAGAATAACCAACTTCACCTAACCCAGACTCTGGCTAATATTACTTGCCTTCCAAACTGTGCAGCTGCCAAGATATCCATAATTTTGACATCCCAACCATCTGCCTACAAAACTGATGGGCAGAACCAACTGACAAAATAATAAGCTAGCTGCTACAGCTTCAGTGTCCAGCTTACCAAGTAGTATCTGACTGACAACCAATACATTAAAACATATTTCCTATAGTATAATGGGTGATTGAATACACTCAATGCGTAAACAACACAAGTAGTCATGTCATAATAATAATATGGAAAAACACTTGTACCAACTGTAACATGTTTTGTGAACTTGGGGCAACATAGTGCCATGCAGCACTGAAAACACAAACAAATCCAACATGACACGCAGAGCTCACCTGAGCCATGAGACTCATGAAGCCCTCCACAATATCGCCATTCTCTCGAACAACTGTTGAAAGAGAAAACAAAACACAGCTAAGAAGACTGTAGATTAAACTACAACCCTCAGTCACTATCTCATAGATGAAGAAACTGATACAAAAGTTGAGAGGAATACAAGCCTTTCTTCACAGTAATGAGAGTGAATTGACATTCCCATGGAGGATCCCCCAGTAGCTTGGTGGTCAGAATACATGTAGGTCTACCATGTCTCCCTTGGAGATTAGCAAAAGACAAACAAATCCTCCAGTAGCTTGGTGGTCAGAATACATGTAGGTCTACCATGTCTCCCTTGGAGATTAGCAAAAGACAAACAAATCCCCCAGTAGCTTGGTGGTTAGAATACATGTAGGTCTACCATGTCTCCCTTGGAGATCAGCAAAAGACAAACAAATCCCCCAGTAGCTTGGTGGTTAGAATACATGTAGGTCTACCATGTCTCCCTTGGAGATTAGCAAAAGACAAATAAATAGGAAAATTGTGACTTGATTTGCTCTTGCTATGGCCAGCTCTAGTGGTTGTTCGCGGTCAATGGCCTTTCATAGCCTACAAAGGTTGATAGGCTGTAAAACTCCATTCATAGGTTCCTTCATTAACAATGTAGGGGTTAAACAAGTACAGAAAATAAACTCCCAGACATATGATTTCCCTACAAGATGATTTCAGTCTTGCTGCTGCAAAGGATGTACCACTGGACCAGACCACAAAACCACATGAAGATCAAACAAGAGCTGCCCAGTATCAAATTCATTACTTCACGACTAAGCGGGCAGAGTACATTCCATCTTGTAAGCACTTTCTTGCAACCATCTATTTCCTGTAATATTTTGAACAAGGAAAGTGAGCATTGGACAACGGAGTAGCATGTCCACAGAGTCACCAACCATCAATGTTGAAGAGTGGAAGGGATCTGCCCACAACACTTTTCAGTAGGAGCTTTGCCACAGGAACAAATGTGGGGTCAGCAGAGAACAGCAGCAGCAACTGCAACATAGTCCCAAGGGAAAACTTGCTCACTCATTGACTGTAAGTGTAATAGAGACAGCACCAACAAGGGCAGAAGTCTGTTGACTGTTCATGCATATGCAATTACCTCATACTGGCATAAACAATTAAAGCAGATTGGAGATAAAGTATAAAATTGAGAGGAAATCATCCAAACAGGAGGCTGTTTCAGTTATCAAATCCCACTGGAACACCACAAAGGTTTACTACCAAAAGAAAATTAAGTATTTCCTCAAATTCAATGAGAGACATCTAGAAAGCCAATATATTTTCATTAGATTATCCAAACATTTGGACTCAAAGCAAACTCAAGCATAGAGACATGCCACTTTACCAGAACAACATATTTCTAAGCATCCTGCAAGCCAGAACATGTGCAGCACTGGTGTGAACACCACAAGTATCTGCAGTTTTTTCTAGAGTGCTAAATGAATATAAAAACATTTTAAACTCATTCAAGGTTTTTTGTGCATCTTATCCTGAGAATCACAAGAAAATTGATATATTTTGAAAAAAAATTGTATTAAAAAAAGAACTAAAGCTATAAAATTAAGTTTACTTCTCTGAATGAGATTTTCCCCTTACAAGAAGGAAAATAATGCAAATGGGTAGCATCTTATGAACCCAAGCATCATCAATCATTGTGCTTCAAAACGGCATCCGCCTAATGCCAGGACTATGAAATGCTTCTAATTTCTAACTTTTGTCCTTCACATAGGCAGCTCCAGACAAAACCCAAACAGCTTTCCCTCAAGAGATAGTTAATGAGTGCCTACTAATTATGAAAAATTGCAGCTTATTTCCTCGGACTCCCTAGGGGCTGAAAAGCTCCCTACCTGCCTAACCAGGTCCAGAATGGCGGACTGTGGCACAGACTGGTACATCTGGATGGACATCTCCCCCACACTGCGAGCCAGGGGGGCAAAGTCATCGGCAAGGGTCCTCAAACTCTTCTTGAATATTTCACACACTGCCTGTCAACAGTAAACATCCAGCTTGCATCAGTGAGGGCTCAAAGTCTCGCGGCAGAAAACAAAACAGCATACAGCAAAGGAGGAATAGAATTTGAAACATGAAAGACATGGAAAAGAATCGTAGTGAGGAAAAAGACATGCACAGACTATGCAGAGAGAGGCAGAAAAGATGGATGAAAAGGTGGATGCACAAATTGAGAGATGGTACACCTACCCTACCCCCCTCCCTCCCTCCCTCTCTGTGAAATGCTTGAGAGGTTAGGGTACTGAGGCATACAAACTTCGATGTATTTCATTAGCCTTGTTTAGTATAGATGATGAAAACCTGGGGAAATGAATGCCTAAAATTGCCTAAATCAGCCTTCAATGAAGATAGGGTTAAATGACAGATAGAAAGAAAAGGAAAAATGACTGCAAGGTCTTTTGTGACATTAATTTCCTAAAAAAAGAAATGAAAGAGGACATTCATATTTCAGTAGGAAAAAACAGCATGCCTGATGGCCCACCTCAGTGACTGCAGCATCAGACAAGTACTTGGTAAGGACAACTTCGATGATTGGACAGATTTTCTGGAGGATGACAAGAACCTGGAAAATAAAAAGCCAGTGAAATCACGCACTAATGTAAACAGAAATAACTTCCTAAAGTTCCAGAACAAGTTATTTGAACTGTAATTGTCAGCTAAACACAATTCATTTCAAAGTAAAATGTGCTTTGTCCAAACTCTGCCAGCTGCTTTGAATGTTATCAAACTTCACAAACAGGCCCCTCAAAGTCTCATTGCAACTCCACAAGTTGAATGTTTTCTGAGCATAGCAATTTGAACTGATAATAGACAACTCCTGTGATGATTCAAGGATGACGGCTGTTCTACATAAGCCATAGACTGTATTCCCTTTCATCTTGTGCTATAGAGAACAACCTTCAGCGCTTGCTGCCTTGAAAATCAACATTTCTATCATTGGTTCTTTTTTTCTTGGGGGGTGGGGGAAAAGCGAGGAAAGGTGCGAGTGTATGTGTGCATGCATGTTTTCTGCATTTTTGTAAACCATGGCTTGTGATACGATGATACTATCTATGCATGCTTTTCCTGTCCTTTCCACACAGTGACAAATACTTGGTGCCACCCCTCCCTCATCAGTCAGAAGTCTTAATAACCATTCCTGATGCTGACCCCCATAACTGACCTCTGCAGGGTGAGGATGTGAACACACACACACACACACACTCACGGGCACGCACACACACACATATACACACACACATGCACTTACTGGCTGGGGACCTGTTTGAGGGGGAGGTTCTGGCTCCCCCTCCAGTGGTTGTCTCTCTGTGTCCAGGGTGGAACACAAGTTGCTGAGCAGCTGCAGCTTCACCAGGATGCTATTCCTCACTGCCATGTTTCCTGCATCCTGAAAGCAGGAAATAAACATTTGGAGAGGAGAGGAGAGGAGAGGAGAGGAGAGGAGAGGAGAGGAGAGGCGAGGAGGAGAGGAGAGGAGAGTAGAGGAGAGGAGGAGAGGAGAGGGAGGAGAGAAGAGGGGAGGGGAGGGGAGGAGGGGAGGGAAGGGGGAGGGGGGGAGGGGGGAGGGGGAGAGAGGGAGGGGGAAGGGAGGGGAGGGGGAGGGAGAGAGGGGAGGGGAGGGGGAGAGGGAGAGGAGGGTGGAGAGGGAATGAGGGGAGGGAGAGGAGGGGAGGGACGGAAGGGGAGAGGAGGGAGAGGGGAGGGGAGGGGAGGGAATGAGGAGGGGAGGGAGGAGGGGAGGGGAGGGAGGAGGAGGGAGGGAGGGAGGAGGGAGGAGGAGGGAAGGAGGGAGGAGGGGAGGAGGAGGGAGGGGAGGAGGGGAGGGAGAGGAGGAGAGGAGAGGAGGGGAGGGGAGAAAGGAGGAGGAGGAGGGGAGGGGAGGAGGGGGAGGAGGAGGGAGGGAGGGGGAGGGAGAGGAGGAGGAGGAGGGGGGAGAGGGGAGGGGAGGGGAGAGAGGAGGGGGAGAGGGGAGGAGGAGAGAGGAAGGAGGAGGAGAGGAAGAGGAAGGAGGAGGGAGAGGAGGGGAGGGAGGGAGAGGAGGGGAGGGAGAGAAGGGGAGGAGGGGAGGGAGGAGGAAGAGGAGGGGAGGAAGGAGGAGGGGAGAGGGGAGGGGAGGAGAGAGGAGGGGAGAGGGAAGAGAAGGAGAGGGAGGAAGAGGGGAGGGAGGAGGAGGGAGAGGAGAGGGAGAGGGGAGGAGGAGGGGAGAGGGAGGAAGAGGAGAGGGGAGGAGAGGGGGAGAGGGAGAGGAGGAGGGGAGGATGGGGGGAGGGGAGGGGAAGGGTAGGAGAGGGGAAGGGGAAGGGGAGGGGAAGGGGAGGGAGGGAAGGGAGGGGAGAGGAGTGGTGGGGAGTGGAGACTGGAAGGGGAGGGAAGGGGGAAGGGAGGGGGGAGGGAGGGAGGAAGAGGGGGGAGGAAGGGGAGGAGGGAGAGGGGAGGGGAGGGAGGAAGAGGGGGGAGGGAGGGGGCAGAGGGGGGAGGGGAGGGAGGAAGGGGGGAGGGGAGGGAGGAAGGGGGGAGAGGGAGGACGGGGGGGAAGAGGGAGGAAGGGGGGGAAGAGGGAGGGGAGGGGCGGGGGAGGGGAGGGGGAGGCGGGGGGGAGGGGGGGGAGGGGATGGGAGGGGAGGGAGAGGGAGGGAGGGGAGGGGAGGGGAGGGGAGGGAGGGGAGGGGAGGGGAGGGGAGGGAAGGGGAGGCAGGACAAAACTTGGGAGCAAAGACAGAGCTGACAATTTCATTAAAGGATTAGAAAGAAATGGACATGAAGACCACATCAACAAGTACAGCCATGAGGCAGAGAGACACAGTTCTTATAGCTACCTGGTTCTGTGCCAAAGTCTCCAACTGCTGTATGTGTGGGGTCAGGATGATCTCCAGGTAGCCCATGATGGTGTCAAAGGTCATAGCAGACAACACTTGCCCAACACAAGTCACTAGGCGAAGTGCATCTTTTGTCTGCAAACAAACAATAAGCCAATACAAGGAGCCAATAAGTTGACACATCCATTTCCCACTTGCTGTGAGGCATGTCACTGGGGAACCTGTTGTTCACAACTGCCAAAGGCAGGATCAAATGGCTGTGACTGATATTTCATATTCAAAGAGAATAATATCATGAAATTCATACATTGTCTTCTTCTTTTTTTTAATTTCAATCGAACATCATATGAATTAGGGTTAATATTTTTATACTTACTTTGAGCATGTTGGCTTCAAGAATTTCCTGAAAAGCAAAAACAAAACCTTCGTTAATACACTTTGTAAGCTTGAAGGTAAAAGAGAATTATGTAAGTTTCTTGACTTAAAAAAAAGAAGCTAATGATGCAACTAACTGTGTATGTGATAGAACACTGAGCAAAATAAAATACAAGTTCTTTTACTTCACATTTTAAGTCAGTCTGTGACAGATTAATGCAGTCAAAATGAGACAATTCAATTCCAATGCAAATAACAAGAAGTCAACACAATCCTAGGAGGTCAAACCAACACATCTCGCCTCCTCTGATTAAATGGGAAGTCAAAACTCCACACAATACTGCTACTACTGCTAAACAAGGAGTGCACATGCACCTCG